>CM076571.1:454317795-454617595 GCA_034641835.2 Pinus albicaulis | reverse complement strand
TCACTGAAGCCTGATGAAACAAATTGACCTGATGCAGTTTGGACTTCAGTGTGAGGCTGAGTGTGCAGAATATAATTGTTCGGCTTTTTAGACACAACTGCTGATGGGGAAGCCGACTGATTGTTCTGAGCTTTCAGAACAGCAAGTTCATTCTTAATATTGCGCACTTCCGTTTTTAACTCATGTATCTCCTTATTCACCTCCCCCAAAGTGAGGCCACTAGTTTTGTTATGCTGTTGGAGATACGATTTGGTATTCCGGTCATAAGAAGCTTCAACAAAATGTGGCTTCTTAGACGAAGAAGAACTGGAGGAAGAACCAGGAAGATTCTTCATGTATGCAGAAAGGAGAGCATTTTTTAAATCTCCTTCATCCATGGCTCGAATTTGGGCAAAAACTTTGAGATCATCATCGGTTTGGGCCATGAGGACATGAGGTGGATCTTCCACAGCTGAGGAATAAGAAGACTCAGAATCAGACTCAGAAGAATCACATTTGCTGTGCATCCGGGGTCCGAGCATTGGCAGCATATCGACTTGCTCTCTTTCTCGGTAGAGGAAGAAGAGAAATACCTGACGAAGAGCTTTAAATGGCATGCCGTTGTATGGACAAGCGACGGCCTAGATATGAGGGACATTCAGAAATCCTATGTGAGGTAGACTTACAATAGGCACAGGCGTCGGGGTCTTGCTTGACAGTGGTTTGAGAGGAAGAAGGATGTTTGTTCTTAGCATACTTACTAGACTTCTTACCCAGACCTCTTTTGGATTCTAAAGCAGTAGGACACATATTGGATGTATGTCCTTTCTGACCACATAACCAGCACTCAACTTCTTTCATTCTGGCCAGCTTTGCATCTTTAGGCCGGATATCATGTGGCTGGTAATAATGAGTGTTAGGCCTCCATCTGGATTGCCGATTTGGGGCCTTTGGTCTTCTGTGCTCTCTAGGTCTACGAATTTCTCTTTTCTTTGCAGCGCTCAGTCTGTAAGTCGACTTACTTCTTTTGTAAGCCTTCTTTTCTTGTCTCTTGTGCTTTCTTCTGTGCACAAGGGGATCATCCACTGTGATGCCATATTTACTCGGTAAAAAGATTTTGCACTGTGAAGTCTGTTCAACTTATCAATAGACTTCTGCATCTTTGACCTGGTACACAAAGAAATCAAAACTGTTGTTATGATGCCATAAAAATCTCCCCATACATAAGTCTCCATTGGCAAAGGGAAGGCATCTTCCATTTTCAAAATGTCTACTAGCTTTGAAGGCAGAGCTGCTAGATAGACTTGCTTCCATAATAAATTTCTGGGATCCTTAACCCAGAATATTCTTTGAATCCAATCTCTATGGAAGTCTTCATACTGATTAATGTTGTTGCATTTTAGATTCATCAGAATCATTTCATGCTTATCTGCAGCAACATATTCCAGTCCACAAAAATGCTCCTGGATCAATGTTGTGAGAGCACCGATCATATTGCTCTATGCAGTGCCATCAGGGTTGAACATGATGTCACCCTGTTCATCCTTTAGAATCTCTTTCTCCATTCTTTCAATCAACGCAGGAGAAGATTCTAATTCCCACCATCTAGCCAGTGTGCCAGTAAAACATTGCATGATTGTTTTACAGGCCTCAACTTCATTCTTTCCTTCAACACACATCAGCTTGTACTCAATGATCATTTGATCCAAAATCTGCCTGGTCTGATGTGCAGACATTTTATCTATATTCCACTCCTTATGGCTCCCTTCATGGAACGTTTCTCTTTGTGGAATCTTCCCTGCACCAGCAAGGTCAGGGGGTGCATGTCTGGTATACTGAGTCTCTAAAGGCTCATAGATAGGAAAGACATGGTCTGTAGATTCAGGGTCTTTCATAACTTCTGCTATAGTAATCCTTTCAGAACTTTCTTCTGGCTGTGATTCAGAATTTGACTCTAACACAGGGGTCTGAGACAACTGTGGGACTTCTCTAGGCATGAGATAAGGAAATCTGGAGACAGGAGGAACTGACTCAGGTTTCGGGATCTCATGAGGCACAACACTTTTACCCTTACCAGCAATGAATGACATTGGAATTGGTTTGCTGGCCTTCTTGACATTCAAATTTTCAAACTTTTCAGACAGTTTATAAACAGACTGTCTGGTGGCTAAAGACTGATCTAAAACACTAGTTTCTATCTCATCAAATTTTACAGAAGAATGTTCTGTAATGCTTCTAACTACTTGTAAGTCACACTGTACAGAATTTAGGACTCTATGTACATCATTCACAGAAACTTGAACTGAATCAATTTGGTCTTTGACCAGGGCAGACTTGGCAACATTCTTCTCCAACCCCGTGAGTGCAGTATTGGTCCAATTTAACTGCTCACTCACCTTCTAAATTTTTCCTTCAGAACCCATCAACGAATTATCATGCTGCACCAAAGGACTAGCATGAGATGTGTTGGATCCTTCTCCTAACACAATACTTCTGAATGGAGGATATATGGTGGAGGTTTCAATCTTACTGCCATCAGTTGCAGTCCATGAATGTGAGGAAGATGTAGTAGTATCAGCCATTAATACTACATCATTCTCCATCATTTTCTTCCAGGCATAGAATGAAATCCACACTTGCTTCCTTTCCATATATTCCTTCCATTCTGCAGCAAGCTTCATCTTCTCTTCCTTTGGATAGGCTTTAGCAAAAGCATCAGCCTGTGGATGTGTAAACAAATCCCAATTGATCATTTGTTTCATCCATGCTGCAGGGACTTCATTCTTGGGACATCCATCCATTAGAGTATAAAATTTATGGATTTTTGGGACAGAAGGTCTTTTAGTGCCTGGAGGCAGATCTTTGAATCTGCAATCTGGTATCAACTTATTGCTTTGCTCTATATACCCCAACCCATATTTAGGAGTTCCGGGTGGTCTTGCATTTGTGAACATCTCAGTCAATCTGGGATCTTCTTCTTCAAGAGAGGGAAGAAGATGCATCATTAGGACTCGAGGGTGCTCATCCTCATGTGGGAAAGAAATGTCAGAGCACTTCGTATTAGGACAGGGATTGACAGAAGTACTTGGTGGGGCTTGACCAGTCCTGGGGTTATGATTCCCATGTATGAAAGCATAAGCAAGACTTTGTAAGTTGACACTTTGGTGACATTGTGGACATTCTACTTTAACAGGATGAAAATTAACTATCTGAGCAAACTCAAAAAGAGCTACATGACTACAATTTGAAACAACAGAGCTACAACCTGTATCTGTACAATCAGGTGAAATGAATCGAGATGACTTTTTACATTCGGCTTCTATTCTTCTGCGATCTATAGTAGATCTTCTGGGAAAAGACACGGTGGCAGAAGAATGATCTTCGGTGATGTTGGCACTGGTGATTTTTTGGACAGACAGTGGTCGAGGGTTTGGAATAGTCCAGTGTTGGGGAAACTGCAGATCCTCCCACTTGATGGCTTGGTGTTCTATCTTCTGATTTTTTGGATCTGTCATAATAACCACACTGGTTTTAGACTCACTGCTGGGTGCATGGAGTACTGCGGGAAACATTGTGGAAGTATGGCGGAAATAGCCACGGAACTGAATAGCGATATTCCTTCTTTTTCTCCTCATGTCAAATCCCATGGTTTGGATTTGAAGCTGAAGAATATCGGCCAATGTTTCATCAAACACAGACACTGAGAAATTTGGGTAACAGTCAAACCAGACTGGCCCGTTTGATAGTGGAGCCACTATCCCTCCAATTAATGAATCAGTGTATTTGTAATGTGTTAAGTCACGGACTGTGGCCAACACATATGCATCGACTCCTGAATGGACCAAAGCATTAATGCCAACTCTCAAGCAACCCAAATGTAAAAACTGGGTTCCCAACTTCTTGGCTTCGGCTTGAAGTTCTTTGGGATTCAAAATGGGGATCAACTGAACTCTTTCACTATTCTCTTCTATACTAGACACAGTCTCCTTTATAGTTATTCTAGTGGCAGCTTTAAGATGCCAGATTCCTAAATCATTATAAACTTCAGAGGGTTTGATATTGGGTAGTACCCATCTAGCTTGGGGCTCAACCTCTTCATACAGGTGATCAGACTGATTGATCACACGACTACTACTTGACGCAAACAAATCTCTGAGTGGGTTTTGTTCAGCTCGTTCTTGTTCTTCGAGCTCTCGGAAAGATACAGACTTAGACATTGAGGGATCCATTTCTAAAGATGAAAGAGAGGAAGAAAGACTTTCGGATATTACTCAAGATCTTGAACCAGGCTACAGCGTAGACTTATTGGCTCTGATACCAATTTCTAGCAGAGGCTTCTCAAAAGCTTGCTTGCGGTCGTAAACCAACCGACTTGGCCTTGTCAAGTGTCTCTGAACACTGCTCTATATGAACCCAAGTGTAAACCCAGACGAACCTACTTATGCTCTCACGCTCTCAGTGGCCTAACACACGGCTTCCACGCCTTCAATCGGCCTTTAGCGATCCGTAGCACTTCGCGAACTCCGGCGAATCTGGCGAACCTTCAAGCAATGCAAGTATCTTGACAGAACATTTAAAGCACACAGAGTAATAATGCGGAAACTCAAATGAAAGTCTTCTCTCTCTTTATTTATCAGAATACTTCACAATTAGTCAGATTACAATGTCTCTGTATCAGCGATGGACTGTATCGGCATTTACTGGACTTATGATCTTCACGAATGAAGGATCGATACCAGAGGCTTCCTGGCCGAACTACAGACTCTGTCTCAGAGCTTTAAAAACACACAAACATAAATTTACAGACTCACTAACGAAGTGGCCACTTTAGGTTCTCGCCTGTCACATGAATAGACGCGCAGGCTTCTCACTTCACCTAAGGACTCTAAGCAGCTTTAAGATGCTAGATTCCTAAATCATTGTAAACTTCAGAAGGTTTGATATTGGGTAGTACCCATCTAGCTTGGGGCTCAACCTCTTCATACAGGTGATCACACTGATTGATCACACGACTACTACTTGACGCAAACAAATCTCTGAGTGGGTTTTGTTCAGCTCATTCTTGTTCTTCGAGCTCTCAGAAAGATACAGACTTAGACATTGAGGAATCCATTTCTAAAGATGAAAGAGAGGAAGGAAGACTTTCGGATATTACTCAAGATCTTGAACCAGGCTACAGCGTAGACTTATTGGCTCCGATACCAAATTCTAGCAGAGGCTTCTCAAAAGCTTGCTTGCGTTCGTAAACCAACCGACTTGGCCTTGTCAAGTGTCTCTGAACACTGCTCTATATGAACCCAAGTGTAAACCCAGACGAACCTACTTATGCCCTCACGCTCTCAGCGGCCTAACACACGGCTTCCATGCCTTCAATCGGCCTTTAGCGATCCGTAGCACTTCGCGAACTCCGGCGAATCTGGCGAACCTTCAAGCAATGCAAGTATCTTGACAGAACATTTAAAGCACACAGAGTAATAATGCGGAAACTCAAATGAAAGTCTTCTCTCTCTTTATTTATCAGAATACTTCACAATTAGTCAGATTACAATGTCTCTGTATCAGCGATGGACTGTATCGGCATTTACTGGACTTATGATCTTCACGAATGAAGGATCGATACCAGAGGCTTCCTGGCCGAACTACAGACTCTGTCTCAGAGCTTTAAAAACACACAAACATAAATTTACAGACTCACTAACGAAGTGGCCACTTTAGGTTCTCGTCTGTCACACAGATGCGCAAAGCCTTCACTTCACCTAAGGACTCGTGAGTCTTCAACTCCGTGATGCGATAGATCACCAAGATGGCGCGTACGCGCAGCGTGGAGAGAATACTTCCTGGACCAAACACAACACAAGACTCAAACAATCGATGCCTACAAATGAACCTTACCTCTCCTTATATAGGAATGAGAGGGGGGACAAACAGGGGGACAAACATTAATATGCACCACATTACTATGCACCGTCGGATTATTGACACTTGGCAGAAGATCATCGTTTTCGGGTAACACCAAGAGGTGACATCCGCACGGAGATCTGTCATGCCGACAAAATTAAAGTGCAAACATGTGAAATACACTGTGGATACCTTACAAAGGCCCACGAGGAATCAAACTTTATTGATTACACATCGGATGCTTTTCGGACGAAGGAAAAGCCCGAGGAAAAGCTTCGTCACTATACACCCGTGACTAGGGATCATTATTTACATAGGGAATACCTTTCATGAGTGGGGCTCCCGAGGACCACTTGTACTGGTACTTGCAGATTCTGCAGGATCATCCAAGATTTTGATGCCCGGATATCTGAGAGGATAGAACTCATCATCCCATGCTTTTGTGTAGATTCTTCGGACGATCATGGGTTTGTTGAGAACTATCTGGTGCATGATCTTTGTCATGACCAGCCACTGGTAGTGCATTTGCATATACGACTTCAGTATTCGATTTGTCATTTTGTATTCTAATTCCGTGATTTTTCAAACTGTATCACAAGGATAGTGAAAACATTCACCATACTTAGCATTGCAATCATCACAGAATCTTCTGCAGTATACTTCATAATAATTCGGATCCAGACTGAATGGGATAACTCCATAATGAAACCACCAGTTACTTAGCCATGGAACATTTGGTTCTCTTGAATTAATCCAGGTAGGGGCAAACTTTAATTTGGTGTAGTGGGTTTCTTCAGGACCATCTTTATTAGGCAAGTCCCACCACAATCTTTCATAACCTGCAAAATTATAAACAGTGTCAGGAAATAAAAGTTTAGGATCATCATGTGGCCATGAAGTAAATTTCTCGTGAGTGTATGACCCAAGTTTTCTGACTCTGTTTATCACAAAAGATTTGTAATAGACTTTGGTTCTGTCACCGCCACCAGTACATATGACTGAAAGATCCCAAAAGTCTTGGGAAAGCGACCACTCTGCTTCTTCTGAAGCTGTCGTGCTGTGGTTATACATCATTTCATGTATCCACCTGTTTCCTTTTGGGTACACTTTCCTTCCAGGGACCAAATGCTGTAGATCTGTATGACTCTGTAAATTTCCATCCAGCACTTGGGTGTTTCGGAGGATCCAGGTTGGCCTCCACTTCTCTGCATACACAGGCCAAGGCTCATCATCTGCAATATACTTGAGCTCTTCTATTTTATAGGCCTGGTTCCACTCTGTCAGAATGACCATACAATGAAGCTACACGTTTTCTTCAGGGTCATTCTCCTGTTCTTGCTGCTGGAGATATTCCCTGCTTAAGAAATCTGGAATACAATTGTCAGAACCCCGAATATGTTCAACTTTAAAACTAAAATATGCAAAAAGGGCTTGCCATCTTGAAAATTTTGCATCCTCTGGGTTCTTGATTTCTTTTGTTAAAACCTTTTCCAGTGCTTTAGCATCTGTTCTGAGCAGGAAATATTTATTAGCCAAATGAACCGAAAACTTCTTCATACAATACCAAGCTTCTTTTACCTCCTTTTCAATGGGAGCATAATTATTCTCAGCTTTACTCCATACTCCAGAGACAAAGAGGACAACTTGCTCTTTTTCTTTCGAATCTTCTTCGGTTGGCTTTTGCTTTAGCACACCTCCCCAACCAATGTTACTGGCATCTGTTTCAACAATCTTATAAAATTTATCATCAGCAACATATAATATGGGCAGATTTCTAACCTTAGACTTGATCTCTCTGACTGCTTGGGTGTGCTTGTCAGTCCAAGGCTTTGGGTTCTTTCGCAGTCTCTGGTTTAGCAGAGATCTGTCAATGGCACATTCAGGATAAAAATTGCTCACATAATTGAGGCAGCCCAAAAGCCTCTACAACTCGGTTTTGTCAAGAATGACATCTGGGAACTTATCTGCAAATTCCAATGCATGTTTTTGTAGAGCAATCTGGCCATTTTCAATTTCATGTCCTAAGAATTTAATCTTTGTTTTACACAACTCCATTTTATTTTTGCTTAGGAGAAGACCATTATTTTTGACCAATTTCATGAAGATTTTCAGGTGTCTGAAATGGTCACTTAAATTCTTTGAAAAAATTAGCAGATCATCTAGATAAGCTAGCAACCATTCTGCATAAGGCTTGAATATAGAATCCATTACCTTTTGGAATTTTGATGGTGCATGCTTCAACCCAAAAGGCATCACATTCCATTCATAGTGTCCATGGGGAGCACTGAATGTTGTCTTCCATCTGTCACCTTCTGCAATGGCTACCTGCCAGAAGCCAGATTTCAAATCAAACTTAGAAAATACCTTAGCTCCTAAAATTCTTCTTATCAGATCACCTTTATGAGGAATCGGATAAGTATCATCTGCTAACACATTATTCAGAGGCTTATAATTTATCACTAGTCTTGGAACTCCTCTGACTTGTTCACTTCTTTTATTTACATAGAAACCATAGCAGTTCCATGGGCTACTGGATTCTCTGATTAGCTTCTTCTGTAGAAGCTGCTCTATCTCTTGCTGACAGTGCTTTCTGTCATGAACAAACATAGGGATGCTCCTTGACTTACAAGGCCTGCCAGTGTACCCTTCCTTGTAAGGCAACTCTATGCTGTGCTGCTTTCTATGCCAAAAAGCATTTGGCTCTTCTGAACAGCATGTTTCTTCAAATTCTTTCTGGATGGCAGCAATCTTCTTTTGTACTTCTGGAGAGCTTAACTGTTCTTCGACTCTGGTAGTCTCCTTGTGATCTTTAAGCTCAACCAGGCTTTTCTCCATGTTTTGAAGTTGTTTTTCCTTATTCTGCATTATCTGCACCATGGGTGAGATCCTATTTCTGGAAACATATGGTAATTCAATTCTATTACCAGAAACAGTAATAAACATTCTTGCAGAGCCATCAGGAAATCTAAATGACCCATGGGGTTCTACTGCTGCTAAAAAGACATTACCCAAAATACAATCAACAGGTATGTCTGAGACTGCTAAGGATAACTTCACACATTTAGAATTAAAACAGACAATAGCTTTAGAAACTTCAAACTTTAACTGCTTCATCCCTAATCCCTGGACTTCTTTTTCTGCTGTAGTCCAATATCTTGAATGGATTATATGCTTAGAAATCAGGTTAAGATCTGAACCAGAATCAATTAAAGCAATAACCTGATACATATGACCAGCAAGAGAAAGATTTACCAGAACATGATGTTGCTGATACTGTACTGCAAGGACTTGCATGTCCCCAATCTCACTGAAGCCTGATGAAACAAATCTACCTGATGAGGTCTGGACTTCAGTCTGTGGCTGAGTGTGCAAAATATAATTGTTCGGCTTTTTAGACAAAACTGCTGATGGGGAAGCCGACTGGGTGTTCTGAGATTTTAGAAGAGCAAGTTCATTCTTAATATTGCGCACTTCAGTTTTTAACTCATGTATCTCCTTATTCACCTCCCCCAAAGTGAGGCCACGAGCTTTGTTATGCTGTTGGAGATACGATTTTGTATTCCGGTCATAAGAAGCTTCAACAAAATGGGGCTTCTTAGACGAAGAAGAACTGGAGGAAGAACTAGGGAGATTCTTCATGTATGCAGAAAGGAGGGCATTTTTCAAATCTCCTTCATCCATGGCTCTAATCTGGGTAAATATTTTGAGATCATCATCATTTTGGGCCATGAGAACATGAGGTGGATCTTCCACAGCTGAGGAATAAGAAGACTAAGAATCAGACTCAGAAGAATCACATTTACAGGCATCTGGGTCTGAACATTGACAGTACATATTGACTTGCTCTTCGGAAGAAGAAGAAGAGTAGTCATCAGAAGAAGAACTAGAATCAATGGCATGCTGCTGGATAGACAGAAGACGACCTGGATAAGATGGACAGTCAGAAATCCTGTGAGAAGTAGACTTACAATAGGCACAGGCGTCGGGATCTTGCTTGACAGTGGTCTGAGAGGTAGAAGGTTGTTTATTCTTAGCATACTTAGCAGACTTTTTACCTAGACCTCTTTTAGACTCTAGAGCAGTAGGACACATATTAGAAGTATGTCCTTTTTGACCACATAACCAGCATTCAACATCGTGCATTTTGGCCACCTTTGCATCTCTGGGCCGAATATCATGGGGCTGGTAATAATGGGTATCAGGCCTCCATCTGGATTGCATTTTTGGGGCTCTAGGTCTTCTGTGCTCCTTAGGTCTGCGCAGTTCTCTTCTCTTAGCAGAGCTCAGTCTATAAGTAGACTTACTTCTCTTGTAAGCCTTCTTTGCTTGTCTCTTGTGCTTTCTTCTGTGCACAAGGGGATAATCCACTGTAATGCCATATTTACTGCAAAAAGATTTTGTACCAGGAAGTCTGTTCAATTTATCTATAGACTTCTGCATCTTGGATCTGGTACACAAAGAAATCAAAACTTTTGTGATGATGCCATAAAAATCTCCCCATACATAGGTCTCCATTGGCAAAGGGAAGGCATCTTCCATCTTCAAATTGTCTACTAGCTTTGAAGGCAGAGCTGCTAGATAGACTTGTTTCCATAATAAAATTCTTGGGATCCTTTACCAAGAATATTCTTTGAATCCAGTCTCTATGGAAGTCTTCATATTTGATTCCTCAATATCAAAGTCTGTATCATTCAGAGAGCTCGAAGAACAAGAACGAGCTGAACAAAATCCTCTCAGAGATTTGTTTGCGTCAAGTAGTAGTCGTGTGATCAACCAGTCTGATCACTTGTATGCAGAAGTGGAGCCCCAGGCTAGATGGGTACTCCCAAATATTAAACCCTCTGAAGTCTATAATGACTTAGCAATTTGGCACCTTAAAGCTGCCACTAGAATAACAATAAAGGAGACTGTGTCTAGTATAGAAGAGAATAGTGAAAGAGTCCAATTGATTCCCATCTTGAATCCTAAAGAACTTCAAGCTGAAGCAAGGAAGTTGGGAACCCAGTTTTTACACTTAGGTTGCTTGAGAGTTGGCATAAATGCTTTGGTTCATCCAGGAGTCGATGCATATGTGTTAGCCACAGTCTGTGACTTAACACATAATAAGTACACTGATTCATTGATTGGAGGGATAGTGGCTCCACTATCAAACGGGCCAGTCTGGTTTGACTGTTACCCAAATTTCTCAGTGTCTGTTTTTGATGAAACATTGGCCGATATTCTTCAACTTCAAATCCAAACCATGGGATTTGACATGAGAAGAAAAAGAAGGAATATTGCTATTCAATTTCGTGGCTGTTTTCGCCATACTTCCACAATGTTTCCTGCAGTACTCCATGCACCCAGCAGTGAGTCAAAAACCAGTGTGGTTGTCTTAACAGATCCAAAAAACCAGAAGATAGAACACCGAGCCATCGAGTGGGAGGATGCGGTTTCCCCAACGCTGGACTGCTTCAAACCCTCGACCATTGTACATTAAAAATGCGGTGCCAACATCAGGGTGTTCTTACGCAACGTGTCTTTTCCCGAGAAGATCTACTATAGATCGCGCGAGAAGAATAGAGGCACGAATGCCGAATGTAAAAAGTCATCTCGATTCATTTCACCTGATTGTACAGATACAGGTTGTAGCTCTGTTGTTTCAAATTGTAGTCATGTAGCTCTTTTTGAGTTTGCTCAGATAGTTAATTTTCATCCTGTTAAAGTAGAATGTCCACAATGTCACCAAAGTGTCAACTTACAAAGTCTTGCTTATGCTTTCATACATGGGAATCATAACCCCAGGACTGGTCAAGCCCCACCAAGTACTTCTGTCAATCCCTGTCCTAATACGAAGTGCTCTGACATTTCTTTCCCACATGAGGATGAGCACCCTCGAGTCCTAATGATGCATCTTCTTCCCTCTCTTGAAGAAGAAGATCCCAGATTGACTGAGATGTTCACAAATGCAAGACCACCCGGAACTCCTAAATATGGGTTGGGGTATATAGAGCAAAGCAATAAGTTGATACCAGATTGCAGATTCAAAGATCTGCCTCCAGGCACTAAAAGACCTTCTGTCCTAGAAATCCATAAATTTTATACTCTAATGGATGGATGTCCCAAGAATGAAGTCCCTGCAGCATGGATGAAGCAGATGGTAAATTGGGATTTGTTTACACATCCAGAAGCTTATGCTTTTGCAAAAGCTTATCCAAAGGAGGAGAAGATAAAGCTTGTAGCAGAATGGAAAGAGTATATGGAAGAGAAGCAAGTTTGGATTTCATTTTATGTCTGGAAGAAAATGATGGAGAATGATGTAGTATTAATGGCTGATACTACTACATCTTCCTCACATTCATGGACTGCAACTGATGGCAGTAAGATTGAAACCTCCACCACATATCCTCCATTCAGAAGTATTGTGTTAGGAGAAGGATCCAACACAGCTCATGCTAGTCCTTTGGTGCAGCATGATAATTCGTTGATGGGTTCTGAAGGAAAAATTCAGAAGGTGAGTGAGCAGTTAAACTGGACCAATACTGCACTCACGGGGTTGGAGAAGAATGTTGCCAAGTCTGCCTTGGTCAAAGACCAAATTGATTCAGTTCAAGTTTCTGTGAATGATGTACATAGAGTCCTAAATTCTGTACAGTGTGACTTACAAGTAGTTGGAAGCATTACAGAACATTCTTCTGTAAAATTTGATGAGATAGAAACTAGTGTTTTAGATCAGTCTTTAGTCAATTTACGGGGCCTGCTTATAAACTCAGCTCAAAGTTTGAAAATTTGAACGTCAAGAAGGATAGAAACCATTCCAATCGCCGTCCATTGCTGGTAAGGCAGGCACAGGCCTCATGAGATCCCGAAACTCGAGTCGCTTCCCTCTGCTTCCGCATTTTTATCTGGCGTTCCGTAGGTCCCACGCTTGTCTCGACCGTGAAACAGAGTCAAAGTCTAAATCACGTACGAAGAAAGGTCTCAAAGGATTACTATATGTGGTCATGAAAGACCCCGAATCTAATGTGCATCATGTTCTTCCTATCTATGAGCTCTGAGCATTCGTATACTGTGAGCATGCACCCCCCGACCTGTCAGTGTAGGGAAGATTCCACAGAGAACGTTCTGGGCTATGGGGAGCCATATATGAGTGGAATATAGATATGGCAACATTTGACTGCATCGTGCAATTTTTGGATCAAATGATCATTGAGTACAAGCTGATGTGTGCTGAAGGAAAGAATGAAGTTGAGGCCTGTAAAACAATCATGCAATGTTTTACTGGCACACTGGCTAGATGGTGGGAATTAGAATCTTCTCCTGCGTTGATTGAAAGAATGGAGAAAGAGATTCTAAAGGATGAACAGGGTGACATCATGTTCAACCCTGATGGCACTGCACAGAGCAATATGATCGGTGCTCTCACAGCATTGATCCAGGAGCATTTTTGTGGATTGGAATGTGTTGCTGCAGATAAGCATGAAATGATTCTGATGAATCTAAAATGCAACAACATTAATCAGTATGAAGACTTCCATAGAGATTGGATTCAAAGAATATTCTGGGTTAAGGATCCCAGAAATTTATTATGGAAGCAAGTCTATCTAGCAGCTCTGCCTTCAAAGCTAGTAGACATTTTGAAAATGGAAGATGCCTTCCCTTTGCCAATGGAGACTTATGTATGGGGAGATTTTTATGGCATCATAACAAAAGTTTTGATTTCTTTGTGTACCAGGTCAAAGATGCAGAAGTCTATTGATAAGTTGAACAAACTTCCTGGTACAAAATCTTTTTGCAGTAAATATGGCATTACAGTGGATGATCCCCTTGTGCATAGAAGAAAGCACAAGAGACAAGCAAAGAAGGCTTACAAAAGAAGTAAGTCTACTTATAGACTGAGTTCTGCCAAAAGAAGAGAACTTCGCAGACCTAAAGAGCACAGAAGACCTAGAGCCCCAAAGAGGCAATCCAGATGGAGGCCTAATACCCATTATTACCAGCCCCATGATATTCGGCCAAGAGATGCAAAGGTGGCCAAAATGCAAGATGTTGAATGCTGGCTATGTGGTCAAAAGGGCCATACTTCTAATATGTGTCCTACTGCTTTAGAGTCAAAAAGAGGTCTAGGTAAAAAGTCTGCAAGGTATGCTAAGAATAAACAACCTTCTACCTCCCAGACCACTGTCAAGCAAGATCCCGACGCCTGTGCCTATTGTAAGTCTACCTCTCATAGGATTTCTGAATGTCCATCCTATCCAGGTCGTCGCTTGTCCATACAACAGCATGCCATTTCTGAAAGCTCTTCGTCCGATGACTACTCTTCTTCCTCTTCTGAAGAGCAAGTCAATATGTACTGCCAATGCTCAGACCCAGATGCCTGTAAATGTGATTCTTCTGAGTCTGATTCTGAGTCTTCTTATTCCTCAGCTGTGGAAGATCCACCTCATGTCCTCATGGCCCAAACCGATGATGATCTCAAAGTTTTTGCCCAAATTCGAGCCATGGATGAAGGAGATTTAAAAAATGCTCTCCTTTCTGCATACATGAAGAATCTTCCTGGTTCTTCCTCCAGTTCTTCTTCGTCTAAGAAGCCACATTTTTTTGAAGCTTCTTATGACCGGAATACCAAATCGTATCTCCAACAGCATAACAAAGCTCGTGGCCTCACTTTGGGGGAGGTGAATAAGGAGATACATGAGTTAAAAACTGAAGTGCGCAATATTAAGAATGAACTTGCTCTTCTAAAATCTCAGAACACCCAGTCGGCTTCCCCATCAGCAGTTTTGTCTAAAAAGCCGAACAATTATATTTTGCACACTCAGCCACAGACTGAAGTCCAGACCTCATCAGGTAGATTTGTTTCATCAGGCTTCAGTGAGATTGGGGACATGCAAGTCCTTGCAGTACAGTATCAGCAACATCATGTTCTGGTAAATCTTTCTCTTGCTGGTCATATGTATCAGGTTATTGCTTTAATTGATTCTGGTTCAGATCTTAACCTGATTTCTAAGCATATAATCCATTCAAGATATTGGACTACAGCAGAAAAAGAAGTCCAGGGATTAGGGATGAAGCAGTTAAAGTTTGAAGTTTCTAAAGCTATTGTCTGTTTTAATTCTAAATGTGTGAAGTTATCCTTAGCAGTCTCAGACATACCTGTTGATTGTATTTTGGGTAATGTCTTTTTAGCAGCAGTAGAACCCCATGGGTCATTTAGATTTCCTGATGGCTCTGCAAGAATGTTTATTACTGTTTCTGGTAATAGAATTGAATTACCATATGTTTCCAGAAATAGGATCTCACCCATGGTGCAGATAATGCAGAATAAGGAAAAACAACTTCAAAACATGGAGAAAAGCCTGGTTGAGCTTAAAGATCACAAGGAGACTACCAGAGTCGAAGAACAGTTAAGCTCTCCAGAAGTACAAAAGAAGATTGCTGCCATCCAGAAAGAATTTGAAGAAACATGCTGTTCAGAAGAGCCAAATGCTTTTTGGCATAGAAAGCAGCACAGCATAGAGTTGCCTTACAAGGAAGGGTACACTGGCAGGCCTTGTAAGTCAAGGAGCATCCCTATGTTTGTTCATGACAGAAAGCACTGTCAGCAAGAGATAGAGCAGCTTCTACAGAAGAAGCTAATCAGAGAATCCAGTAGCCCATGGAACTGCTATGGTTTCTATGTAAATAAAAGAAGTGAACAAGTCAGAGGAGTTCCAAGACTAGTGATAAATTATAAGCCTCTGAATAATGTGTTAGCAGATGATACTTATCCGATTCCTCATAAAGGTGATCTGATAAGAAGAATTTTAGGAGCTAAGGTATTTTCTAAGTTTGATTTGAAATCTGGCTTCTGGCAGGTAGCCATTGCAGAAGGTGACAGATGGAAGACAACATTCAGTGCTCCCCATGGACACTATGAATGGAATGTGATGCCTTTTGGGTTGAAGCATGCACCATCAAAATTCCAAAAGGTAATGGATTCTATATTCAAGCCTTATGCAGAATGGTTGCTAGCTTATCTAGATGATCTGCTAATTTTTTCAAAGAATTTAAGTGACCATTTCAGACACCTGAAAATCTTCATGAAATTGGTCAAAAATAATGGTCTTCTCCTAAGCAAAAATAAAATGGAGTTGTGTAAAACAAAGATTAAATTCTTAGGACATGAAATTGAAAATGGCCAGATTGCTCTACAAAAACATGCATTGGAATTTGCAGATAAGTTCCCAGATGTCATTCTTGACAAAACCGAGTTGTAGAGGCTTTTGGGCTGCCTCAATTATGTGAGCAATTTTTATCCTGAATGTGCCATTGACAGATCTCTGCTAAACCAGAGACTGCGAAAGAACCCAAAGCCTTGGACTGACAAGCACACCCAAGCAGTCAGAGAGATCAAGTCTAAGGTTAGAAATCTGCCCATATTATATGTTGCTGATGATAAATTTTATAAGATTGTTGAAACAGATGCCAGTAACATTGGTTGGGGAGGTGTGCTAAAGCAAAAGCCAACCGAAGAAGATTCGAAAGAAAAAGAGCAAGTTGTCCTCTTTGTCTCTGGAGTATGGAGTAAAGCTGAGAATAATTATGCTCCCATTGAAAAGGAGGTAAAAGAAGCTTGGTATTGTATGAAGAAGTTTTCGGTTCATTTGGCTAATAAATATTTCCTGCTCAGAACAGATGCTAAAGCACTGGAAAAGGTTTTAACAAAAGAAATCAAGAACCCAGAGGATGCAAAATTTTCAAGATGGCAAGCCCTTTTTGCATATTTTAGTTTTAAAGTTGAACATATTCGGGGTTCTGACAATTGTATTCCAGATTTCTTAAGCAGGGAATATCTCCAGCAGCAAGAACAGGAGAATGACCCTGAAGAAAACGTGTAGCTTCATTGTATGGTCATTCTGACAGAGTGGAACCAGGCCTATAAAATAGAAGAGCTCAAGTATATTGCAGATGATGAGCCTTGGCCTGTGTATGCAGAGAAGTGGAGGCCAACCTGGATCCTCCGAAACACCCAAGTGCTGGATGGAAATTTACAGAGTCATACAGATCTACAGCATTTGGTCCCTGGAAGGAAAGTGTACCCAAAAGGAAACAGGTGGATACATGAAATGATGTATAACCACAGCACGACAGCTTCAGAAGAAGCAGAGTGGTCGCTTTCCCAAGACTTTTGGGATCTTTCAGTCATATGTACTGGTGGCGGTGACAGAACCAAAGTCTATTACAAATCTTTTGTGATAAACAGAGTCAGAAAACTTGGGTCATACACTCACGAGAAATTTACTTCATGGCCACATGATGATCCTAAACTTTTATTTCCTGACACTGTTTATAATTTTGCAGGTTATGAAAGATTGTGGTGGGACTTGCCTAATAAAGATGGTCCTGAAGAAACCCACTACACCAAATTAAAGTTTGCCCCTACCTGGATTAATTCAAGAGAACCAAATGTTCCATGGCTAAGTAACTGGTGGTTTCATTATGGAGTTATCCCATTCAGTCTGGATCCGAATTATTATGAAGTATACTGCAGAAGATTCTGTGATGATTGCAATGCTAAGTATGGTGAATGTTTTCACTATCCTTGTGATACAGTTTGAAAAATCACGGAATTAGAATACAAAATGACAAATCGAATACTGAAGTCGTATATGCAAATGCACTACCAGTGGCTGGTCATGACAAAGATCATGCACCAGATAGTTCTCAACAAACCCATGATCGTCCGAAGAATCTACACAAAAGCATGGGATGATGAGTTCTATCCTCTCAGATATCCGGGCATCAAAATCTTGGATGATCCTGCAGAATCTCCAAGTACCAGTACAAGTGGTCCTCGGGAGCTCCACTCATGAAAGGTATTCTCTATGTAAATAATGATCCCTAGTCACGGGTGTATAGTGACTAAGCTTTTCCCTCGGGCTTTTCCTTCGTCCGAAAAGCATCCGATGTGTAATCAATAAAGTTTGATTCCTCGTGGGCCTTTGTAAGGTATCCACAGTGTATTTCACATGTTTGCACTTTAAGTTTGTCGGCATGACAGATCTCCGTGCGGATGTCACCTCTTGGTGTTACCCGAAAACGATGATCTTCTGCCAAGTGTCAATAATCCGACGGTGCATAGTAATGTTTGTCCCCCTCTCATTCCTATATAAGGAGAGGTAAGGTTCATTTGTAGGCACCGGTTGTTTGAGTCTTGTGTTGTGTTTGAGTCCGAGTATTCTCTCCCTGCTCTGCGTCTGCGCCATCTTGGTGATCTGCTCGCATCACGGAGTTGAGAACTCACAGTCCTTAGGTGAAGTGAGAAGCCTACGCGTCTGTTCATGTGACAGGCGAGAACCTAAAGTGGCCACTTCGTTAGTGAGTCTGTAAATTTATGTTTGTGTGTTTTTTAAAGCTCTGAGACAGAGTCTGTAATTCGGCCATGAAGCCTCTGGTATCGATCCTTCATTCGTGAAGATCATAAGTCCAGTGAATGCCGATACAGTATATCTCTGATACAGAGACATTGTAATCTGACTGATTGTGAAGTATTCTGATAAATAAAGAGAGAAGACTTTCATTTGAGTTTCCGCATTATTACTCTGTGTGCTTTAAATGTTCTGTCAAGATACTTGCATTGCTTGAAGGTTCGCCAGATTCGCCGGAGTTCGCGAAGTGCTACGGATCGCTAAAGGCCGATTGAAGGCGTGGAAGCCGTGTGTTAGGCCACTGAGAGCGTGAGAGCATAAGTAGGTTCGTCTGGGTTTACACTTGGGTTCATATAGAGCAGTGTTCAGAGACACTTGACAAGGCCAAGTCGGTTGGTTTACGACCGCAAGCAAGCTTTTGAGAAGCCTCTGCTATACAAAATATCTTAAGTGCATTTAATGCTCTGGCGTTAAATATCAGAATGTGTCGAGCAATTTTAATAGATAGTCAATAAGGGTATCCATACTATACATATATTGCACCTATTATATCTTTCTATCGAACTGCAAATGCAATTTGGCATTCCATTAGCGCTGATATCGTTTGATAACTCTTTCTCAATTATCTGAATATACAACATCATGGACATGGAGCTCAAATCATTTTTAAGTATTGATTTTATGATTTCCTTTAAAGAAATAATGAATTTGGCCATTTTAAGAAAATATCAATCTTTTCAAGAAGAAGACAACATTTTGACCCATAGACATCCAAGATTGCATAAGAAAATATGTCCTAACAAATACACTTCATGAAAATTATATTACCGTGTAAGGTAGTGGAACCATAAATGTTAGTGTTAATGTAACACATGTCATTTAGTCATAATATTTTAACACAAACTGATTTTTTGAGTGGGTTATCGATCCATATGATTTATACTTTTGTTTGAATAGTCATATATTCATGATTTTTTTTTAAACAAATAAATCGAATTTATGTCGGTTGTAAATCTGGAATGTCTAAAATAAAGTTTTAACTAATCTTGGATGACCTCGCCACTCATGAATATGATCAGATATGTGAGTAGCATTATTTTATTTAAAATTGGTTAAAAGTTCGGTTTCAGTCTCATATCATATGGGTAACTACAAATGTCTTAGGAATGTAGTGGCTAAGGAGATGAATTTATTTAATGAAGCTCTAGGTAATTCAATATACCATTTAGCTTTTGAACCGCTGATCACAAGTTAGAAAAGACGTAGTCTAATAGAATAACTACAAGTAAGAATAAAGGTATAGTGGTTAAGGAGAAAGATTCATTTATTTAATGAAGCTCTAGGTAATTCAATATACCATTTAGCTTTTGAACGAGTAAGTGTGTGCCAGAAAAGACTTAAACGAATAGAATAATCATTGAGGGAGTTTGAAGAACACCAAAAATGATAATTCATGACATACGCGTATGGATATTCTATAAGATTCCCATTGAATCTCGGGATATTAGAAGGAAATTTCGTGGGAATTATTGACCACCAAGGAGAATGTGCGATGGGATCACTAGTGAGCTGAGTCAAATATGCAAATTCAAGAGTTGCCACAAAATGCAAATGCCTATTTAAATCTGGTCTAGGATACCCTAGATAAGATGGGATAACGTGAGAAACAGGTATCTGTGGTCCATGATAAGGAGGGTTCTGATAAAGAGGAACCTAGGTACCAGAATAGGGACGATTCTGATAACTAGAATACACATAACCTTGTTTTCTAGATCGAGGATTACCTTGCAAATGTTGGATTTGTTGGGTTTCAATTTGCTAGTGTTGATAAGGCACTTGAGGGATACCCTGATAGGGTTGATATTATTTCCCTGTAGGACTTTGTATCATCCCAAGATAAGGTGGAGTCAGTGGTGGTTGTGCCATACCATATGTGACCTTTCTTGCTAGAATTTGAGGAATTCCTTGTCTAAGTTGTTGAGATTGTAAGTTACCTTTTAAAGGCTATCTAAACAGGACTTGGGAAGTACCATATACCGATGGGATTGATTGAGAAATAGGTGAAGCCTGTAAAGTTTGAATTACAATGATTTGAGATTTTTGAGCTATAAATTGAAAGGTAGAAACTTGGGATGCATATGGAATAGGTTGGGAAATTAAATAAGGATCCATGAACGAACCAGGTTGTACAATAAAAGTAGGTTTCTAAACATTGGCATCTATCCTAGGAGATGAAGGATTCAAATAAGGCTGAGAACTAATATGTTTTACGCTGAAAATAGGTTTCTCCCATTCCAAAGGAGGAGGGGATCATGGAGGCAACTTCCCCCCAAGTGGAGGGTACCCAACATAAGGAGAATTGGGTTATTGTTGGTATCTAAACCCACAAACATAAAGGTCAGCCTGTAGTTCAACTATAGGTGTAGATGGAGGAGAAGGAGAATAATGTATAGTATTCATTAAATAAATGCTAGATTTAATTCTAGAAGTAGATAACACAAGAGAGGTCCATGGAATAGATGTTGCACCAGAGAAGGTACCAGACAACAATTGATAAATAGGTGGGACGGATGAGCCACCATTCAAATGTGTCTCTAGCAATGTCGCAAACACGGCTAAGTTGGAAGGAAAAGAATTAGATAAGGGAGTTTGCGATGGAGTTTGAGGAGGAGGAAGAGGATACATATGATAAAGATTATGAATCGCTCTCAATTGAATAGGATAAGAGGGACGAGGTTCTTCCTATGGGATCTATTCAATACACACAAGACCAGGTGGAAGTGGTTCACGTTTGGGTCAAATATATATAGTTTGTGGTTATGTGTGAGAAAAATGAAGAGAAGAGGAAGGTCCTAAAGTAAGAGGTGAAGATGGTTGAGGTATCTCGGGTTGTATAACTTAAGGTTGTAGGGTGTTTGATTAAGTAAAGTTTGGCTCAATAACCTTAGGAAATAAAGTCTCAGGTGCTATTGTTTCGACCATGTCAGATTCACCAGCAAAAGAAGAAGTAGTCTCGGTCTCAGTACTCATACGAAAGGATGATTCTAGTGGATCGCTTTTAGGAGGAGGAGGATAACTAGAAGTAGTTCCTGAATTTCTTGATTCGGTAGTTTGCATCTTCTTCAGCTTATGAGGATGGTTAGGAGTTTCCTCTGGTGGAAGAGGAGGCTTATTTTTCATTTTATGCGAAGGACAGAGGGAAAGGTGTTTTTCTTCCACGTTGGATTAATAAATTTTAACAATTAGCACAAAATAAATAAAAAAGGGGTAAACTAGGCATAAAGGTTTACCAAGCAACTATGAACTACAATATACAACCTTGGATAATGAAGTATTTATGTACATGTAGGAAATATCCTCGAATGTTGTGTTCGGTGTATCACAGTCAACAAGGAAACCGACTCGGTTACTTATGGCAAGGATAGTAACCTATGGTGGAATTCCAAAATATACTCAATGGTACATAGAAGTGTTGTCTGTGTTAGTGTTGTCTAATGCTGAACCATACAATGAGAGCATTCCCATATACTTTTCATGCGTTGAGCGACATCCAATATACCCAAAGCTACATGGAGAACGATCTGATACACTTAAGTACGTGGAATGATATTTTACCCCCGAGATGCAATGCTAGAAAAAAATGACAGCTCCTATGTTTATAGATGCCAGAACACGTCTCTATTCTACATCTCTAAATGTTTTTTTTTAATGATACAAATGCTCCTTAGGTCGATTCAATAAATTTCAATTTTTATCTTCACTTAAATTTTTGTTTCAGGGCTCACCGCGAATTCACATGAATATCCTAAAATGCAAGCTATCATGAAGAAATGAATCTTTCATTTTCAATGAAAATCTATCTAAAGGAGGGAAGAGAACAAAGAGTATGCAACATACAGAATGCAACAAAAAATACGCTAAGTGCAATTCCCTTAAATGCAACTCTTCAAATTCCAACTCATGAAAAAAACCCTATATGCGAATGGAAATAGATTTTTCTTTTCAATTCCACTTAATTTTCAAATGAGGGAAAACTAAGATGCATATCTAATCATTGATAAAAGAAACTATTCAGAATGATGGCTAAAACACCAATAATTTAAAGCACTAAATGATCAAACAAATGAGTTTTTTAATGACCTAATGACAAGAACAAAGAAAAATATAAACAAATTCTCATTAAAGGAACATAAAACCAAAAGAAAACAAGATGGAGGCTTTTGAGAGACCACAACAAACTCAAATACACAAGGAAGAGCAGCTGGAACAAAGTTGAATAGAGAGAAAATCATAACAAGGGAAATTTGCGCACAAAATAGGGGTCAACGCAAGTGTTGGAAGGGCAGTAGTGCTCCGCAACAAAGGTGCAGAGAGCATTGGGGTGCACTGTAACGCAGGCACAAAGAAGGATAGGGTGCACTGCAACACCTTGTCTCTAGACCAAGGGGAGCGTTGATAAAGGAATACCAAGTTCCAACACACAAAATGCAACTGAGGCTCAATGTAATGTCTTCCTCAGGTCAAATTATACTGAGTGAGATAATAAAGGTCAAAATAAGAGGAAAAAAAGTACTAAGGACAAGGAAACCACCAAGGGAATAAATTATTCCTTAGTGGAGTCGTCAATTTGTTACGTGGAATCTACGACATCGAACAAAAGTATATTCCCTAGACATAGTGGTCTAGTCTAGAACAACATAAGGGAAAGAATATAATGTTTCCCTTAAAGTAATTGAACAACGAGATGATGCTTACCTAGAATGTGTCGCAAGCTTCACTCTCTTCTTGGCTTGTACGCTCCAATCCTAGATCCGATCGCTATAATCAGAAGTTGCACATACAAACACAACAAGCCAAAGATCTATGATATTTATGTAGCATTATCCAATCACTTCATTAAGTGGATCAAAAAATCATTGAATCAAATGCACATAAATATCATATATAGAAAAATAATGTACTCTTTTGATTTATATAAATGGAGGGAGTTACAACCTAATATAAGAGTTGATCATGTATAAAACTCCCCAAGTCGACATGTCCTTCCTCACCACAAAGCACACCTCTATGTGGCCTCAATGCATGGAATGATGAATCTCCTAGATCCAAGGCAGTAGCATGAGAGTAATAAATCTCCAAAAGCCAACCCTTAGCTTGTGGATGGGAGTACATAGATATTTGAGGATGGAAATTATCGAAGGTATTATCTAAGGTAAATGGTTGAAATAACTCCTTGAAGCTTCTCGAAGAGGAAGCTTCGGGATCCTTTATATTTTTCCCAAATTTCTAGAATCAATACACCCCGAGCAAGGGACAACCTGCTAATGATCTGTGCAGGTGCAGAGTGGAAAAACCTGCATTAAACATAGTCTCCCAAAGGGAACATGATGCGTTGGGCCTTCAAAGCATGGAAATGAAGCAGTTAAGAGCAGAAACTCAGGGATTAGGGAGAGTCATGCCTAGGGCTTTGTGTAGGGATGAGGAAAATGTTTTGATGGATTTTTATTTATCCGGTTAATAACACTATTGACCAAATGTGAGAAAATGACCTATAACAACTTGGATCACACCTCTCCCTCCCCCCTCCATCTCTTTTTCTCCCTCTCTCTCTCATCCCTTTATTTCCCTCTTTCTCTCCTCCTCTTCTCTATATCTTCCCTACTTCTCTTAGTCTTTCCACCTCTATCACTCTATGTATTTGTCCTTCCCTCCCTCTTACTTTCTCTCTCTCCTTTCTATCTCTACATTCCTCTCTCTTCTATATGTCTCTACATTCCTCTCTCTCCCACCTCCCTCTCTCACCCCCCATCTAACACACACACAAACATAAATTATCTCTCCTTCTCTCTCCATCTTTGTTACTATCCTCCTTCCTCTCTTACTCCCTCTCTCTCTCTTGTCTCTCTTCCTTCGTTCCTCCCACCACTCTCCCCCTCTCTCTGCCCCCTACCTCTTTCACTATCTCCCCCTTGTCTCCCCTCCTTCTCTTTCTCTCCATCCATATCATCGAAAATTGTAATTTCGTGTAATCAATAATATATATAATATTAAATATAATAATCAATATTGTTGATTATTATACCAATAATAATATATAAAGAAACCATCTCTATCTAAAGAAATAACCTCTTAAAGAATTTAATAGTTTTGTAGCTTACATTTTACATTTGGTATTTTGAATTTTGAACACATTTTATTTTTTATTATTTATAAATGTTTTAATTTATATATTAATTAATACATATTATTCAACATTAATTGATATTAAATGTTTACATACATTTACACATTGCAACATAACCCCATATACGAGAGCAGTGGTAGGCACAACAATATTTTAAATAATTAATTATCAATATTTTTTTTCAAATTTAATGATTAAATTGTTAAAATAAAATTGTAAGTCTTAATGTCAATGTTAAGACAGCATAATTTAAATAAACGAGATTTACCTTAACCCAGAATTAGAGTGTGAGTTTCCCAAGAATGAGATCCGAGCCCGGCTATCGTTCTTCTAACTCTAAGCCTCCTCTATATTAGTTAATTAACAGTGATTTAACATAACCAAACAAATCCTTTGAATAACAACGAAACAAAAAATTCAAAGGATCTGATGGCCATGGTGGAATTACGGCTTACATGAAGGTGAAGATGTGTGGAAGTGGAGATATATATCTATATAACTGGGCAGCTTCGGTATCCTCATTGTACAAATTGGTTGACATTTCCAAAGGAAGATACGAAATATCTGAAGAAATTCGGTGAATTACCTTATAATGGAAGATTTTAACACAATATTAACTCGGCACTAATAAATAAAAAATAAATACTTCGAAGCAGAAGATAGGAAAGACATGGAGATTCGTCTTGATGGAAACCATACTTCAATTATAAATTTCTTCTGTCGTGCATATTTAATATTTGGCGGGACGGTTATCAAGAAACGATGAGTCATTGAGAGATCTAGTCGGTTCTTTTGAATTAGTAGAATTAAGAATATAACGGGAACTGTTATGCGGCGGGGCCCTTATGAAGAGCGACGGACGAGAGGGTGGCGGGCGGGAAAGGAAGAAGACGGCGGAAGCAGTTGTGGCCGGCGAGCGGTGTGGGGTGTAGAGGGGGGCGTGTTGGATTAATAGTAATTTCAACCTACCCTCCTCTGAGAACCATTAATGAGTAGGAGTCATTTAGAGGTTTCTAGGTTGTTTCTAGGGAGATCTAGCTTCCTGAAGAAGCTATCTCCACCGACATTCCTAAATCTAGAAACTTCTCAGCTGTATATAAATATCTGTTTGTTGTAAATGCAAATAACCAAGTTGGGTGTTAAGCTGCGTTTTCTGTTTTGGTATCAGAGCTCCTTCATTGGAGTTGTTCTGATTCTTTCTTGGTATCAGCTGATGGTTTCGACCTGGAGCTTGCAAGGGTGAGTGCCTGCAGTGAAGCCTGTGCATCAGAGTTGTGTGCTCGTGGTTTGAATAGCTAGGGCTCATTGGTGTGTGAAATCTATGTGCTCGTTGAGAGGGCGGGTGTGTAGTGTGTGCTCGTTGAGAGCTGTGAGTGCTTGGTGAATAGTTGTATGCTTAGTGGCTTGAAAAGTCGATGGTTCCGGCTTGGTGAGTGTTTGCAGGGGTGAGTGCCTGCAGGCGTTTGTGTTGTGAGAGAGTTGTAAAAAGAGTAAAGTGTGGTGAGCAATGAATCAAATCGCTGTAAGGAGCTGTGTGCTCAGTGGTCTCTGCAGTCGCATTTAAGTGTGCAGAGAGCCCGTTGTGTTCAGTTTAAATGTTGTTGCAAGAGGGGCAGTTTGCTCCTGGAGTCTGTGAGCTGCTCGACGGTGAAAGGGAAAGTTGTTTGTGTTTAGTGGTGGACTCGGCGTGAAAGTGAGACTGCGTGGGTCAAGCGGCAAAGTGCGAGGTTGCTTGCCTGGAGCAGTGAAGTTTCCAGCAGTGCTAGATCCGAATGTTGTGAGAGTGTGTTGTGGACTCGTGTGTTAAGGAACCATTATTCTGTGAACGTCTTGCGAAAGCAAGCCGAAAGACTGTGCAGTGTGGCTCCAAGCAACTGTTAAAGCCTTGTGCGTGATCCTTGGAGCGTGATTTGTGTGACTGGTGTTTTGAAGATTTCATCGTGTGAGAGTGTGAAGACTTCAAAGACATTTCCAGTTTTTTTGAGGAACTTGGACGAGCAGAAGAGCTTCCTGGAGAATCATCCGGCGTAGAGTGGTGTTACTTGGTGAAGTTGTACTGGCGTTGAGGAGCCTCTTGCTAAGCTTGTGATTAATGCTGCCTGTGGAGATAATGGAGCTAATGCCTGGAGAAGCTCATTCAGTGAGTCTTCAATGCTGTGTATGGCTTGAAGATTCTGGAAAATATTGACCAGATCAGAAGAGTACGTTGTGAACCAATGCAAATATTAAGCCCGGCCGTTGAATTTTTTCTTTAAAGGCATTATAAAGTTCTTTATATCTGGTGAGTAATTTTAAATGCTCTTTTTATTTTCTAACAATGTTGTATGAAGAACAATAAGGGACGGCCGATTCAAATAGAAGGAAGTAAATACACTTACATGATGGCATTAAAATTGTGAGAACAGCACCTTGCATGCAAACATTTTGGAGGTTTTTGTGTGGGTTTATTAAAAAGAGTTTATTATATATAATGAATATGTGGACGCCTTGTAAAAATCTGAAAGCGTGATTGTTGTTTCGGCTACTAGCCAGTCTGGTGCTAAATTTTTTTGGAAACTTTGTTTAGTGTAAATTAAGGTGCGTTGTAAAGTCAAAATTTGCTGTAGATTTGGCTCTGTGGAAGACAAATGGGTCGGCAGAAAAGACTCAAAGAGTTCCGAAGAGAACTAAAAAATATCAAGAGAAAGCATAAAGAAATAGAAGTTGCAGAAGAATATGCATTGTTTCCCGTCATAGAATCAATGCATAATGAAGACATAAATCCAAATATAGATTTGGATCAACAAAAAGAATTTGAATTTGACGAAACTGATGCAATATTGAAAGAATTAATGCCAATGCTGCCATCATTCTCAGGTAAAAATTTTGAACCTTGGGCTATTAAAATGGAAGCACTGCTAGGTTCAGTAGATTTATGGAAATTTGTCCAAGAAACTTCTATGAATTCTGATGATAAATGTAGGCGTGCAGTAGCATTGTTTCTAATTATATCATCTCTAGATGAAAACATCCTGTCAAGTATTTTAAATGAATTTGGTGAAGTATTTGATCCAAAGATGTTTTGGCATATTCTTGAAACGACGTATAGCATAAAGTGGATTCAGAAAGATGAAATTGATGACATTGTTATTAAAAATAGTGATTGTGATGAAAGCATCATAAAGACTGAAAATATGTTGGTAGCTGAGAAAAGAGTGGCATGTGATAGTGAGGGAAAAGTCAAACATGAAACTTGTGAAGTCAAATATGATGAAAATTATGTATCTAATGAAGAATGGTTATGTTTGATGCATGAAAAACAACTCAGTGATGAGTTGTTTGGTGAGATGACATGTCTATCTTCAGATGTAAATCAAATGCAGGATGACATGTTTGCAACAAAGGAGCTGATTAAAGAGGTTGAAAACATGAATCAACCAAATATGAAAAATGAATATCTACATAATGATGTAGAGATTGTAGAAAGAAAAATCATGGAGGATTCAATAGAAGCCCATGAAGCTGTAGAGGACTCAATAGCAACTAATGTTGTGGAAAACTTAATAATAGTTGATGAACTGAAGAAAGTTAATAGACCCTTTAAAGAAGAGTGTGCAGATATTGACAGTGAGGAAAAGGCAATAAAGCTTGAAGAAATGGCAAGCATTAATGATAAGTGTAAATCTCGAAAACCTCCAGCAATGGTGAATGGAAAGAATGTTAGCATGCAATTAAGAAAGGGGAAACTTCACCACTATCTAATGGCAAAAAAGGTGAAGATGAAGAAGATGAAATTGCGTTTGAAAATAAACAAGTATGGACCATTTAGGAAGAAGACAAAAATGAAAGTCTTGTTTTCATATATTGTTGTAAGCCTAGCTGAGACTTAGACCAGCAGGCATGACAATTAAGAGTGTTTATATGTATATTGTATTTTGTGTGTTTGTATATGGTTGAAATTAAGGGGGAGTGTTGGAGAACATAATTTCAACCAACCACCGCCGACACCATTAAATGCGAAGACTCGTCTCGGTGTTTCTGGAGAGATATAGCTTTTTGAGGAAGCTATCTCCACCGACATTGCAGAATCTAGAAGCTTCCTCACTCTGTATAAAAACCATTCTGTGTAAATTAAAATCAAGTCAAGTTCAGTTTATGTTCTGCTGCGTTCTCTTTCAACGTAATCATAGAACCAGTTGTCAATATTAACACATGGAGCCAGTTGTCAATATTAACACAACATTCACAAGGGAGCTCACAAGCGAGCAATACTTTGTAATCACGAGCCAATTGTCCGTACAACACAGTGATGGTCACCTTAATCGCAAAGCAGGTTGTCGATATTAACACAATGTTCTGGCAATCACGAGCGGAGCGCCAAATTCAAACATTTAATTTTAACTCTGGCATTATTTAATTATATCAAAAATTCGGAATAATATATATTTTAACCTAAAGTTTTGTTGCCCTCCGCATCGAGAAGAGGTTAAATAAGAACTGAAAATTTAAAATTTAAAATTTAAAACACATGTAGAGCAAAATTTTGGATAATTTGATTTTAAGCATCTATTTGTTTTTACTCCGACTCATATTTCAAAGCATTTCAATTACAAAAGTCCCTGCCGGCCAGTTGGGGAGGGACTAATAATGTGTGAAGAAGGTATTTGATTATCTTGGAAGGGATTTTACATGATAAGATCATGTATAGATATATTTTTTTAAATATAAGTTCCTTACATGTTATTAATTTTTTTAAAATAAATATGCACTGTATAATAATTACGTTTGGTTTTTTATTTGATTATGAATTATAAAAAATTAATATAAACATGGGTGGTTGGGGTATAGATACATTAAGATATTTATTTTCTAAAAGAGATATATATTAGTTCTACTTTGAATTTATTTTCTGAAATGACACTACCTAAAATTCTCTTTGTTTTCCTCATCAATGTCTTATTCAACTTTTATATAACTCCATTTATTGAGGTGTGTATGGATTAGTCTTTTTCCTTGCAATACTACACTTCTTACATAATCTTTTCATTCACACAAAATTTGCCACCATTATCCATTCTCAACACCTACTCCTTGTTTTCCTCATCAATGTCTTATTCATCTTTTATATAACTCCATTTGTTGAGGTGTGTATGGATTAGTTTTCATCCTTGCAATACTACACTTTTTACATAATCCTTTCATTCCCACAAAATTTTCCACCATTATTCATCCTCAAAACCTTAATTTTCTTCCATGTTGGATTTTCCATGAGAGGCATAAACTTTCTGATTTTGTAAAATAATTTAGATTCCTTCCTAAGGAAATAGATATATCTAATTCTTTAGAATTCATCATGAAATGAGACATAGTACATAGACACCAAGTGATGTAATTGAAATAGATCTAAACACATCACTTTTCACCAACGATAATATGCCATCTCACCTAAAAGAAATAGATGAGAATCTTACCTAATTTTGTTTTTGATATAAACAATTTTCATAGAAATCAAATCTAGAGAAAATTTAGACATAATTTCTTCGATAGAATTACTATGTCAGAAGAAGAAATTCAAAGATACTTTACTCATATACACTCAAATTTTAAACAATACTTCTAACTTTTAAAATAATTTTCCATGCTTTAGATTATTGGTAAAATTAACCAAAGAGACTTATTTCCTTCTATTACTGTAAAGATATTTAAAATAAGTTATGTGCTATGAGATTAAATTATGATACACAAATAATTCTCTTTAAATATGTTCTATGCTACGAGACACATAAATAATGTTTTGTGATATGAGACAAATAATTCTAAATACAATTATTAATTGAAACTAAAGAATGTGGTCAGGTGTGGATTAAATAAAAATAATTTTCACATTATTGAACTGATGTTTTGCAAAAGTATGTGCTCTCTTCTTTCATCACCACTATATTATAACTAGAGTTGAGGCCATTTCACATGGACCCTATTTCTCCATATAAAATCGATTAAAGACATGCCGAGTTGCTAACTTACCAGATTTAGAGCAATCAATTCATTGGTGTTTAAAGCAAATTGCCAAAAATAAAAGGAACAAATTAAAAATTAAATAGATAAATATAGGTATTTTGTCGATGGAGGAGTATTGACGAGGAAATACCTTTATATTTGCGTGGGAACTAAAGGATTGTGATGTTTTTCTCGAAGGTAGAAGAAAGCACACAGGTTTCCATCAAACACCACCAAAAACATAATTGGGCTTACTAAAATAAACTTTAGCGACTTATAATTTCAGTAGAGACATATGTAATGAATCATATAGAATTTTAGCAGTGACTTCTAATCGACACAACTTTGGTTCGTTGGTGACATTTAAGAAGTATTAAGTCACCTTCCAAGGTTCCATCATATTCGTGATCTACCCCAACCAAACAACATGATGGTAGGTAGCTGGTCAAAGGCAATTCCTAAGTGGCTTTAGTGGAAATATTACCCACGTGACAAAGAACTTAATCAAAGGAAACTTGTTCTATGTTGTGAAACCCCTGTGAAGGATGTTTCTTAATGCACTTCCTAGAAAATACTGACTTACAATTGACAAGTTATTAAAAGAAATGGTTTTAGTGAGATAGGAAATCCCATTGCAATCCAAAGGAACAGAGATTCCACATATAACCCTAGAACCATGAAGCACTTGAGCTAAGGAACTTTGAGCTTATAAATGAAGGGCCTCCATTGTGCTATCAAATACAAAAGGCCCAAATTATTCTAGATAGGTCTTTAATAACTGGAAGTATAAACGAAATGTTGATATTTTGGTTAATGTCTTTTGTGTGGGGGTTTAGGAGAATATGGTGGGGTTTAAGCATTAAGGTTAAGGGTTAAAGTATTAAGATTATGATTTTAGGTTTAAACTCAATAATTATGACTTAATGATTTAAGATTTTAAGGTATGGGTTAAGACAGGCCTAAGAGCATTAAAGGTTGAAGGCTAAATTTAAGTTCAAATTAGTGGGTGAGGGTTAAAAATGTTTGTTTTTTTTTAAAGAAACATCACAATATCCATTATCCTCCCTAGAACATTTGGATGGAGGTTTGTTTAACCCCCAATTACAATAGAAATCGATAACCCAGTGAAACTCAGTGGGAATTTAACATGAGATGGACTAGACCTGTAGACATCAACACAAACTCCACATTGAAACAATTCATTAGAACTAATTGAGCTAACTCACTGGGCTTCAAGGTTAATAATTTTGTAGTTAAGGGATTATGGTTAATGATTAAGGATTAAGATTCATTCATTTTATTACTCCTTGCAATCATTTTTTCTTCCCTCGAAGTCTTTTTAAGAATTAATTGCATCTTATCCATCTTAACCATCATTGATTCTTTACTTTCTGCAAAATTAAAAATAAAAATCTAGACCGATTGCCTACATTGTGCCACTTTCTCCAATATTTCTCTTTGACATATAATTCTTCATTTTCTCAACCCTCTTAACCCCTTTTGATTACAAATACCATGGTTCACTAAAGCAAGTAATCTTTCACTTCCACAACACCTTCAAAACACGATGGTAGCCCTATACACATGCACTTAAAGATTCACACACTATCATAATCTAACACATGGTCAAACCTCGTCTCTAACAGAAATAACACAAATATAGGGCCACTTCCTATACTCATGAAGAACATGGATTTCAATATTTTTCTATAAATTCAAACTAATATCATTTTTTTTTGGGAGAAAACGTTGGTGTGAAAGCAATGTATGACTCACATTAAAAAGTTGTAATTGTTTTCAGAAATACTCAAACCAAAATATCTTACATTCTCTTCTTCTCACCACAATTTGTGTATATATAGATATTGAGTGTTGGTTAATTTATATTCTCAAATCCTTTCTTCCAGTTGCTTAGTAATCCATTGGCATTTTCTGACTGTTCATGCTTAGAAGCTTTTGGATACTTTTGTTGCTGGAAGATGTATGGGGAGAAATTTAGTTGTGAGGTACATCGTTAGTTGACCCATTGCATTACAAAGAAAATAATTAATTTTTAAGTTTTATGGTTCACAGAAGATGCATCAAATATTCAAGAAGTGTTTAGTCATAAAGATGATGAGAATGCACCTGGTTTTCATAAAGAGTTATCCATTAACGGTGATGAACCATCTTATGTCAATTGATAATCTCCACCTCAATTGCATCTTCCTCTCTGCAAAACTTATTTGTTGTAAGTATTTGATGCAATTATGTTATCTTATAATGGGTTGAAACATAGAAAGAGAAAATGAAAATACATGATGTGCTTAAATGAAGATGAAATTTCTTCTCTTTGATTTTTTTTTATTGTACGAAAATTAACTTTGTCTACATTGTACTCAATTTTAGAAGACAAATAATTAGAAAAATAGCATACCCTCTAAGGAAGGGAAGGAACACCAAAGAGGAAAAGGGTAAATTTTTATTATTGTTATTTTTTTATTATATGTAAATGTATTGAATGTAAAATTAACAATTCACTTAAAACAAGCGTTTTTTGCTAGGAAGGAAAAGGTCCATCACCAACAACATAATGATTTGTAGGTTCTCATGGAATATTAAAATGTGATTAAAACATTTACTGCTCACATGCACATATATGTGTGTATATGTATGTGTAACACACATACTTGTATGAATGATTTTAGTTTCCAAAGCATTGTCATTGTGTTGACCAAAGTCTTGTTATAGTGTGGACCAACAAGCAAGAATGTATAAGGAAGTACATTCATTAATTTACATTTATACATTATTTTATTGATTTGACAATGCTATATAATGCAATTATCGACTCTTCATGTCGAAGCTTCCCATGAAATTGTATGTCACCCATGAAAATGTCACAATACATAATGATGATATATTTCCTTGTATATTAATAGTCATTAGAATATTCTCTTTATATGTCACAATTTTATTTTTCTTGAGAGCTCCATTAGAAGCTCTTAGATGTTCCTTTCCCCACTTTTAGATATGCTAATTTTAATTGATATAATTTTTTTTTGGAATAGTGTACAAATTGAATAATTGGGATTTTACAATAATAAATTTCAAATAAAATCAAAATATAAACTACTTAAATTAATATTTTAAAATTTTATTAACTAGCAATTGCACCACATGTTGCAAAAGAAATGCCATAAGGAAATAACATAGAAAAGAGTAGCCTAGAAGAAATAAGAAGGCAATAGCATAGGAAAGGGTAGCCTAGAAAAAATAGGATGTTGCAGAGAAGGATCCATTGTGAAGGAATGAAAGGAAAATTTTTCTCCCATGGAAGCAAGTCATGGAGGTTTTAAAGATATTGATGATAAGAGTTATCAACTAGAAAATTTTGTTATAGATTTTGAAATAGGAAATTGGGGTGAAAACATATATGTAAACCAACATAATTTGTTCACATATATATAAATTTTGTTATATATATTGAAATAGGAAATTGAGAATGAAAATACTTTGGTGATTAATAATCCTCTGAAACAAACATGAAATGAGCATGTAACTCAAATAAAATATTTTAAATACATTCAAATACAATCTATCTAGCATGGATGTAAATAAAGAGAATTTTTATTAACAAAAATAGATTTTACTCCAAGTTCATCTACATATCCGGGTGCGAATTGCATACTTATCAAAAATTGTATATGAAGAACAATAATCTTAGTATACAAGAAAGTGAATGTCATTTTAATATGGAGACATTTTTGGAAGGAGATATTGTTCTTTATGTTATGGTTTATTTTCTTAACTCCAAACTTGGTTTAGTATTTCTTTATATACATAAGAAAAAAAATACAAAGTAAATTCACAAATTTAAGCTATAGTTTTATATTTTATAATTACAAATCTAGTTTCCTATTAAAATATTTTACACATCTTAGGTTATTCTAAATTGATCAAGAGTATAGAATTTTTAGGGTGATGTTCTATGTCCACTAAAATTCCCATGAGGTCCATCACTATGTATGAGGTTCATTGCAACCTTGGATATATTCCGTGAGTTGTTGTGATTTTTTGCTTGTGGCTACAACTTAGTTTTGTTTTTTACATAGTTATCATGAATCAAAACTTTGTTATCATCTTAGATCCTTATAGCATTAGATATATTCTATGAGATAATTTGATGTTTATTTTTTTCACAATGACTCAAAAATCAGTTATTAGACCAAAATATTGACTTCATTGTTCTATGTTTTATTTATGAACCCTATTACAAAACTAGAGGAACATTTTATTTTACAGTGTGATCTCGGGGTTTCAAAAATTGGAGAGTAAATTGAGTGCTTATTGTTAGAAATTGTTGTATAAGATGGGAAATTTGGATGCTTTGTAGACAATATGTATGACATAACAAATATCTTTTTTGATTTTTTTAGTGTCTCCGGACACCATTAATCTAATAGGATTCATTTCAACTAACAACGTACGTCATTGTGCGAATGATAACTTGTGACATCCCTAGCCATTTTCTTTGATTGTGGATCATGTTATAAACTAATAACTTGTGAAATCCCTGGCCATTTTCTTTGATTGTGGATCAAGTTATAAACTAGAATATACTCTCTTTTCAAAAGACTCTACATTACATATTGGATGGAGGGAAAGGTTATGATAAAACTTGTACAAAAAACCCCTTAGGGTTGTCTCAACTTACTCTATTATTAATCACATAGTGTCAATTTTGTAAAACTATAATCTACAGTAAGGACTCAGTGGGTTTTTTATTTTGTAAGTTTTGTTTGGAATTGAAAAGTAAAAAAATATAAAAGCTAAAATTATGTGTTGAAAAACTTTGTTTAAAATTTCCGAATAAAAAGTTGAGTAATTTTGACATCATATAATATGAAAATTGTTTATGATTATAAAGTAAAAAGCATGTAATATTCTTTAGCTACAATCAGATCATTATATATATATATATATATATATATATATATATATATATATATATATTTTAACGAAATAAATTTTATATTTATTAACAACAAAAATATCTGAAAGAGTATGTATGTAGTTACGAAGTGTTATATACTTACAAACTATTACAATTAAGTAATTAAAGGTATATTTAGTGTTATTTAAGAAATGATAATTATGAACATTCATCATTATTGCTCAAGATAAATCATGTCATGTGAAATAATTTAGAAATTTAGAAAGGATCACATATTTTAAAAAAGTTTCATTATTAGTTTAATTTTTTATATATTAAGAAATACTTCTCATGAATAATAAAACAGTTATAACATAAATAATATATAACAAAAAAAACCATGTATTTTTTAAATAATAAAATAGTTGTAACAAAAATAATATAGAACAAGGAAAAATATGTATGTTTGGATGTATGAAAATTTAGATACATTTTATTAAGTAAAATTTTAAAAAAAGAATGGTTATAAACATTTAAAAATAATTTTATTAAATAATTAGTTTAGATCTATATTGATCAGAGGGATTAGGTTTGCATATCAAGACATTTGATCTCTCTTGGCTTTTGGTAGATCTAGAGTTATGCCATCTTAATTTCCCCCTTTAAATAAAATACATTCCACATAAATACCATGGGTTGTTTTTATAGTTTAGTATTATTTTATTTTATTATTTTTATTTTTTATTGTATTTTGACTAGCTAGACATGAAGAGTAACATTTTAGGGGATTCGTTTTCAAATAAAAATGCCTTACAACATAATTAAGCCTATTTAAAAAAATAGCTATTTTTAATTGATAAAAAAATTATTATAAAAATTTTTATGTTAAAAAATAAAAAATTAAATTAGTAAAGTTACCATCCTTGTCCAACCTATTCTATAAAATAACCAAACTTTAACTATCATACATTCCAAACACCATAATTTTTGAAATTATTCACATTAAATAAACTAAATTAAATCATGTAACATAAGCCACCAGGTTTGAAGGATAAGTCCATTCGAAACACCATAACTTTTGAAACTATTCACATTAGATAAACTAAATTAAATCGTGTAACATAAGCCACCAGGTTTGAAGGAAAAGTCCTTAAGCGTGTTACGTGTGATCACATTTCCATGAAAAGATGTTGCTCTCCGTAAGTTGATGTCATGGTGGGCACAATTCACTTTAACTTGCTTGGATTTTAACGCGAGGCCCACTTCTGTTCACAAATATCGCAACGATAACTGTGAGTTTCTTATATTCGCGCGTCGTCTCGATACTTGACTCTGGATAATAATGAACCCCAGACATCAGAACGGCATCGGTTAATTCTTAGTTTCTTCGTCTATTTTTTTCCAGAGAATTTTCTGTGTATATCATGCGTGCGACAAATATTTGTTGACTTTAATTCATTCACATGCCTGCGTTTTCTTCCTTTTTGTGCTTCGCTTTTTAATCCAATTCGGAGGACTCTCAAATTAGTTACACTGCAATGAAGATTATAAGTTGGACAAAGCTGAGAGGCAGAAGCCAGATATCTGTTCTAGCAATCGTATTGACCTCTATGTGTCTATTCTTGCTTAACCGTTGGGTACGCCTAATACTTTCAAATATTCTAACGCCCTAAGAGTTCAGAATGAACATATTTTGCAGTACAACAAGTTTCTAAGCCCTTGAGGGACGCCATCTTAAAAACTCTCGGATGGTCTACGTTGAGGGTTTAAAGATATTTGATCAGAGATTAACATACTAAATTGGGATTTTTTAACATACTAAATTGGATATCTTGAGATTATTATATTAAATTGGCAATTTTTAATCTCTTTGCGTTATGAATGTAGACAGATGATCTGTGGGAGGAGAAGGCGGTTGTAGCCAGAAATCTATTTTGGGCCCCTCCGAGTCCGACGGAGAAAATGAATGGCAACATCTTGTTAGAAAATAGTAAATACAGGGGAATATCTTTCTTTCCCTCAACATACTGTTTACACAGACTTTGCGGAACTGACTTTAAACAAAGATAACACAATTACTCACAAAAATACACATAGCCACACGCAAAGATATAAAACAGAGAAGTTTTGTTTTTCATTCTTCTGCTACTAAATCATATGAAAAACATATTTTAAATAAAGAGTGGCAGAGCTTGAAAATTAAATGCCAATTCAATGCTAGACCAGACTGGTAATCGCACAGAACCGTCCTTCTGCCCTGTTAGGCTTTCTTCACAATACAACGCACAAAACTTATATGCCCGAACTTGAAACCCTTTAGATTTCAGCTTTGAAGCACATCGCATCCGTGCCCATCGCAGTTCGCACTGCGTTGTCTTTATCGTTTCCTTTAACGCTTATCCTCCCGAGCTTTGTGTAATGCGATATGTGATTGCATCGCATTGCAACTTACAACATTTAACTGTGATGTTTTAACAATAAATTTATAACTTTCCGATTTGCGATATGCGATGGGGATATCGCATTGCAACATCACAAGGTTTGGGACTGGGGAAAAAGGGGTAAGTTCTAAAACCTACAAAGTGCAATGTGCGATGCGCTAAGCGGTTGGTGATGCGAAGAGGCAAGTGTAAAGGTAAAATAGAAAAAGCGAAAGGTTTATTGTGGAAATGATATCACGCATGGAGTATATATTAAAGGGGTCCCACTATATCGCATCAGGGAGTTTGTAGGATTCAGCAATTGTGTTATGAAGAAAGGGCTAAACATTACGAGGTGCACAGTGTGATCAAGAGGTAGGTGACATGGCGGGAAATATTTAATACATGGTGATGGGCAGATAGAAGTTGCGTAAAGTAAATAGGCTTGCAGATTTAAATGTTAGCCCGTACATATTTAGTATGCATGGAGCGTGTCCTTCTTTACAAACTTCTATCCGCAATCTGCAAAAACACATTAACTAATAGTATGGCTGCTGCGAGTTTATTTAACGCGGTGGTTGGGATTAATTTCCAACACTCCCACTTAATCACAACTACTGCCATTGACCATTCCCAAACCATCTCTGAGATAAACAAAATTTTCATGTGCCAATGGCTTTGTGAAGATGCCTACAAATTGTTCCTCTCACCTGCAATGTTGCAACACAATTTCACCATTGTTAACTAATTCTCTTATGAAATGATATTTAGCATCAATGTGCTTTGTCCTTTTGTGGAAAACATAATTCTTTGATAGTGCAATTGCTGAACTCTTATCATAGAAAATAGTGGTTGCCTTGTCTTGTTCATGACATAAATCCTGCAACATCCTTCTCATCCAAACTACCTGACACACTGCTGCTATTGCGACGGCATACTAAGCTTCTGTTGTTGACAATGAAACTATCGGTTGCTTCTTGGAAGCCCATGATATGGCTCTCGAACCCAAATGAAAAACATATCCTCATGTGCTCTTTCTGTCATCAACACTTCTTACCCAATCACTGTCAGTGTAACCAATCAGCCTAAAATCATCTGTTGCGGAGTACAAAACATCATACTCTTTCGTCCCATTGACATACTTCAAAATTATTTTGGTTGCTTGCCAATGTGTCTCATTGGGTGTCTCCATGAATCTCGACACCAAACTCATTGCTTACGTTATATCAGGCCTAGTTGCAGTCAAATATATTAGGTTGACCACCATGATTTTGTATAATTTCAGATTGACATTGTGGCTACAATATTCCTTGCTCAACTTCAACTCCATGACAGTTGGATTTGGTGATGACTTGTTGTTCTGCATATTAAACCTCTCTAAAATTTCTGCAACATATTTTTCTTGAGAAATAAAAATTCCATTTTTTTTTTGCTTCACTTCTATGCCCAAAAAATATCTTAACAATCCCAAGTCAGTCATTTCAAACTCACTTTTCATGACTACTTTGAAATCAACAATGAAAGGATTATCACTGTCTGTAAAAATCAAATCATCTACATACAAAAAAATAATAAGAATTTTACTGTCACTTTCTTTGATGTAGAGAGTAGGTTCACCATCACATTTGTCGAACCCATTTTCCATCAGGTAGGCATCTATCCCGTTGTACCATGCACGTTGTGCTTGCTTCAGCCCATAAAGAGCTTTTCACAACTTACATACCTTGTGTTCTTGGCCTTCTACCTCATAACCAGAAGGTTGTTCCACATACACCCTCTCTTTCAGTATTCCATTCAAGAATGCTGACTTCACATCCATTTGATACACTTTCCATTTTTGTTGTGCTCCTATTGAAAACAATGTACGCATTGTCTCCATCCTTGCGACTGACGCAAAAGTTTCCTCATAGTCTCTTCCATGATGCTGCTTATAGCCTTTGACAACTAGCCTTGCTTTATGTCTTTCTATCTTGCCTTCAATGTTGCTCTTGGTCTTGTAGACCCATTTCACTCCACTGACTTCTTTACCTTGCGGAAGGTCCAATGATTCCCATGTTTCATTCCTTTCTATAGCTCTTATTTCTTTATTCATTGCCTCAACCCATTTCTCTTCTTTTACTACTTATTCAAAGTGTATTGGGTCATCTACATGACAAGATAATGCAAATAAAAAATTCATATCAGAACTATTATCAACTTCTTCTTGCTCATAAATTTCATTAAAATTCTTGAGTTTTGGTCTTCTTATGCTTGTTGAAGATGAGCTTGGTGTTGCGCTTGAAGTAGATGGAGTTGAGAATATTTGTGGTGTTCTTAGAGAAGCACTTACTTGATTTTGCAATGCTATCCTATCACTTGCTTGTGGTGTGCTTTGTTGATGTTGTGTGGGTGGAGAAGGAGCCACTATTGAGGAATTACTTGTTGCAGTCAATTCCTCTTTGTCTTCATGTGACATACATGTCTTCACATTGGCCGTCTTCTCTAAACTTCCATCCCATGCTTCCTCTCCTATGAACTGAACATCTCTGCTGATTATTACCTTCTTAGTTTATGGATTGTAAAGCTTATATGCCTTGGATTCATCATTGTATCCAACAAATATGCACTTCTCCCCCTTATTGTCCAACATCTTCCTCAACTCATTCGGGACATTTGCATACGCCACACACCCAAACACTCTCATGTGAGTGGCATATTGCTTTCTTCCACTCCATGCCTTTTCAGAAACACTATTCATGACACTTTTGGTTGGACACCTATTAATGATATACGCTGCACAAGTGACAACTTCAACCCAAAAATCATTTGGCAAATGCATTTCCTTCAACATACTCCTTGCCCCCATGATGGTCCTATTCTTTCTTTCCACTACATTATTTTGCTGAGGTGTATACCTACGTGTAAATTGCTTGTGAATTCCATGCTCCCTGCAAAAACGTAGGAATTCACTTGAGATATATTTGCCACCTCTATCACTCCTCAACAATTTTATGTAGTGTCCACTTTGATTCTCAACAAGAGCTTTGTAGTGGCGAAAGCGGTCAAACCGTTCACTTTTCTGTTTTAGAAAATAGACCCATGTATTCCTTGTGTAGTCATCTAAGCATGTCAAATTGTAATGGTTGCCATCAAATGATGGTGTTTTCATTGGTCCACATAAATCTGAGTGGAAAATCTCCAAGGGTGCCTTTTCCCTTATTGACTTCCCTGTTGGAAATGATTCTTTGTGTTGTTTGCCCAAGATGCATCCTTCACATAGGTTGTCCGATTTTTCTATGAGTGGGAATCCCTTCACCATACCTTTCGTGTTAAACAAATTCAAACCTCCGAAGTTGAGATGACAAAATCTCAAGTGCCATAACCAATTTTCATCTTTGACTTCTTCTTGGAAGTTTTCTTGTGTGACAATTTCTACAACACCTTATTCCTTCAAATCTGATCTTAGCTTGAGAGGAAACATTCTATTGTTGGTCATATGAACTTTTGAAATGAGATTTCTCCTTGGAGGCTTTTCCAATATTGTGCATACAGCATATTTAAAAAATACTTTGTAGCCCTTTTGCATGAGCTGTTCAATGCTTAGTAGGTTATGTTTCAAACCAGGGACAAAATAAGCATCTGACATGAAATTCTTCTCTCCCTTCTTCGTTAGTATGTCTACTCTTCCTTTTCCCATGACAGAGACCTTGATATCAGTCCCCAATGTTACTTTTGATTTCACACTTTCATCTAGATTTGAAATCATTTGTATCTTTCCAGTCATGTGGTTGCTACACCCTGAATCTAAGAACTATACATCCCCTTGTTTTCCTTGTGCTACATTACAAGCTAAAAACAAGCTATCATGGTTTTGATTTTCCTATATGAAATTTGCATTTGGTTTTCTACCCATGTCATATTTCTTCTTTCTACATTCATTTTCATAATGACCATGCTTCTTACAATAAGGACATTTAACTTGAGATTTATCATACCTTTGATCTTGTGCTTGATTTTGGCTTGGGCCTTGACTTGGATTTGATAGTTGCCCCTTCCACTTGAGCTTGAATGAATCCTTATTACACCTTTGTGTGGGCTTCGTCCTCTTCCTCGACCTCTAGCTTGACCAAAAGAAACTTGTGTCTTGAATGCACGCTCCAATGATGATTTTATTACTCTGTTTAATCTGTGCTCATGAGACATCAGTAATGCATGAAGCTCATCCAGTGAAAACTGTGAGAGATCCCTTGTCTCTTCTATGGCTACAACTATGGCATCAAACCTTGATGAAAGACTTCTCAAAACTTTCTCAACTATTCTCTTTTCCTCAAGTGTCTCACCATGAGACCTGATTTTGGGTAACCAACCCAATCACATGTGTAAAGAATGAGTCTATATTCTCAGACTCTTTCATACATAATGTTTCAAAATCTCTTCTCAGCATTTGTAGCTTCGTTGTCTTCACCTTTTCCATGCCTTGGTAAGTTTCCTGGAGGGTATCCCACGCTTGCTTGGACTTCATTGTTGCCGCAACCCTTGGGAAGATACTTTCATGCACTTCCTGGAAAACATAGAAGAGGGCTTTGGAGTCCTCCTTATTGTTCGTCAACAAATCTCTTTCTTTTTGTGTCAAAGAATTGTATGTTGTTGCATATGCTGGTTCTTGGAATCCATTTTACACTAGTTCCCAAATATCTTGAGAAGAAAACAGAGCCTTCATTGTAATAACCCAATAATCATAATTCTTCCCATTAAACTGCGGTATTTTTGGATTAGTCAAGCTTGTGCTTGTTGTTTCCATTTTCACTGTGTAAAAAACTTTTTGACTGTGTAGAAAATTTCACACTACTGGAGAATACGCTTCTCAAAACAACTTTCAACCCTTCAGTAAAAACACTTTCTTTCACTGAGATATTAAACCTGCTTCGATACCATGTTAGAAAATTGTAAATACAGGGGAATTTCTTTCTTTCCCTCAACACACAGTTTACACAGAATTTGCGGAAGTGACTTTAAAAAAAGACAACACAGTTATTCACAAAAATACACAGAGCCACAAATAGAGATATAAAAGAAGAGAAGTTTTGTTTTTCATTCTTCTGTTACTAAATCATATGAAAAACATCTTTTAAATACAGAGTGGCAGAGCTTGAAAATTAAATGCCAATTCAATGCTAGGTCAGACAGGTAATCTCACATAACCATCCTTCTCCCATGTTAGGCTTTCTTCATAAAACAATGCTCAAAAATTATGTGCCCAGACTTGAAACCCTTCAGATTTCAGCTTTCAAACACATCGCATATGTGCCCATATCACACTTCGCACTGCGTCATCTTTATTGTTTCCTTTAGCACTTATCCTTCTGAGATTTGCACAATGCGATATGCAATTGCATCGCATCACAAATTACAACATTTAACTGTGATGTCTTAACCATAAATTTATAACTCGTTGATTTGCGATATGCATTGCAACATCGCAAGGATTGGGACAGGGAAAAAGGGGTAAGTTATAAAACCTGCAAAGCACGATGTGTGATGTGTTGAGCGATTGGCGATGCGAAGAGGCAAGGGTAAAGGTAAAGCGAAAAAAGTGAAAGTTTTATTGCGGAAATGAAATCACGTATGGAATATATATTAAAGGGGTCACACTATATCGCATCAGGAAGTTTGTAGGATTTGACAATTGTGTTATGAGGAAAAGGCTAAACTTTGCGAGGTGCGCAGTGAAATCAAGAGGTAGGTGACGTGGCCGGAAATAGTTAATACATGGTGATGGGCGGAAAGAAGTTGCATGAAGTAAATAGGCTTGTGGATTTAAATGTTTGCCCATACATATTTACTATGCATGGAGCTTGTCCTTCTCTGCAAAATTCTATCCACAATCTACAAAAAATATATTAATTGTTGGTGTGGTTGCTGTCAGTTTATTTAACGTGGTGGTTGGAATTAATTTCCAACACATTTGGCAGAGAATAGCAAAGACCAAATAAATCTTAAAGTGTTCATCCACTACCATGTGCTCTCCCTCATGGCTTCCCATGTTTACTAATCCTAATCATAATGATGATGCCGATCTTGGAATCATGTCGACTTCAACGTCGTCCCTTTTTATTTCAAGTGGATTCGTCATGATTTGAGGCCCTGGTCAAATACAGGAATCACGTTGCATAACATTGAGACCGCTAGAAAATTCATGTTGTTCAAGCTAATGATTATTCAAGGGAGGTTGTATATCGAATCACGTAGGAAATCTTTCCAGATGAGAGATCTATTTACCATTTGGGCATTTGCACAGTTGCTGAAATTGTATCCCGGAATGCTTAACGACTTGGACTTGATGTTCAATGGCAACGACCACTTTGTTATCAATGGCAACCACAACATTCCCCCCCCCCCCCCCCTCCTATGTTTCGCTACTGTGGGAGCGAAGACAGGTTTGATATTCCTTTCCTTGATTGGAATTTATGGGGATGGTAAGTGATCCAATGCTTTTAGTCTTCTTGCAGTAATTCAATGTGTGACTCTTCCAAAGATAGTTGGTCTCAAATATTTGGAATTATAGTTGTTTGGAAATGGACTTTGAACTATTTATCTTGAATAACCTATTCATGCATTTCACATCCATAATGTGTGAGAATTATGGTAATTTTTGGTATGCCAAAAGTACATATTCCACCATGGGAGGGGTTAGTGAAGGAAATTTTGAATGGAAACCAAAAAATACAGTGGGTCAACAGAAACCAAATGGCATATTGGAGAGGCAATTCCTAGGTTTCCAATGGAAGAAAGAATTTGCTCAAGTGTAGTAAGAGACCCAATTGGAATGGTCATCTATACAGTCAGGTAACTCTGAGAAAATTGAGGTGCCTTATAGCATGGGAGCAATCTTAATAACATTGAAAAACTAATAGTTACAGAAACATTTTCAATTACACATTTCAAAACATGGGTATTACTTAACAAACTAATTTTGATTTTTTGGGGGCGCTTTGAATTTGTGTAATGATGAACGATTATTATTTTTAGATATAAATATACATCAAAGGCAACGCATGGTCAGTAAGCCTTAAGTACATTATGGCATGTGACTCGCCCATTATTATGGTAAAACCCAAATTTATGACTTATTTAGTCCAGGGCTTCTTCCCCTACGACATTACTAGCCTGTAAGAGACGATAAGGCATGTGAATCCATGCAATTCACTGTTGACAGGGGAAATAATCACACGAATGAGATAGTTCTTTCACGTGTGTTACTCCATACCTTAAATTCACTTGAACGGGTTGAATGGAGAATTTAGAGCAGAGGATTTTTGTGCAGGTAGTCGAAATCGGAAAGGCGAGGAGAGATTTTATTGTGAATGAGCTCAAAATGTCAAATGTGTATAATTACATGTTCCATTCCCTAAATGCGTATGTGAAGCTGCTAAAATAAAAAGGCAATGGTTAGTAAAAATGTTGTGGAGTATTGTTATGAGAAAATTACTTTCTTTGCAAATGAAGAGGAGAAAGAGTATATGAAGAATTCAATGATAAAAACTTCCAGTCAATTGCCATCGTGTAAGATGGGAACGACGAAATCAGATGGGAAAGCTATCATAGAATTCTTGGAAAGGAAGGGCGATGCAATGAAACATTCGAATCTTCTTGAAACAGTTAAAAATGCTTTGGATTGGAACATTCTTTTATCACCCGTGAAAAACATATGTATTGGCAGCAACATTAATAGAGTCTTCGTTAGAGTCACTACTACACTAAGGGCATTTTTAAGACATTTTTTTAACACAAAATTTATTAGAGTCACTACTACACTAAGGGCATTTTTAAAGGCATTTTTATGACATTTTTATAACACAAAAGAAATATTTTGTCTTAAAAAGTCACTTTTTATTTTAGTTATTTTATATTAAAATTTAATATCAATTGAATAGTCTTAAATATCAAATTTAAGAAAAAAATAATGTGAGACAAAACTTTATATTTAAGACAAAAACAATTCGAGACAAAAATATTTAAGACAAAAACAATTTGAGACAAAAAAATTTAAGACAAAAGTATTTTAAGACAAAACTTTATATTTAAGACAAAAATATTTTAAGAAAAAACTTTATATTTAAGACAAAAGGAGTTTGAGACAAAAATATTTTAAGACGAGCAATTTGAGACAAAATTATTTTAAGACAAAATTTTATATTTAAGACAAAAGCACTTTGAGACAAAAATATTTAAGACAAAACTTTATATTTAAGACAATGACGACTTAAGACAATGGAAATTAAGATGAAACCCATTTAATATAGTTATCAATTAAGACAAAATCATTATCATTCTGAAGTTTTCATTGAAATTCCATGAGTGGATAGTAGATAATTATATTTTTTATTTTTGAAAATAGATATTCAAACCACATGAAATTTAATCATGTCATATTTATTTCTTTTATATTATATTTTTCTTTTTTCATTAAACCACATTCTAAAAATATAATAAAAAAATAGATTAAAAAATATTATTTTTTGGTTGGCCACTGAAGGGGATTTATACTTTGAATCTCATGTTTTAACATAATACTTCATAATAAGGTGATTGCCAATTGATCTACATTCCATGAACTAAATTTGTCTACTTTTTTAAATATGTGAAAAAATTTAAACTGGCAATTGCTCCAGATGTTGCATAGGAAACGTCGTAAGGCATGAAATATAGAAGAATCTTGACATATAAGAAACCATTGAATGAAAAAAATTAGTAAACAAAATGCCATTCAAGAAAATATTCAATGAAGAAGGCTCATTAGGTACAAGGGATGAAAATTTGGTTTTCAAATATTAAATTGGCATTTGACATTCACCGATATGAAACATCAGATTATTCGAAAAATGTGATGGGCATAATAACATAAATAGATTGTTGGGGGTATAGAAATGATGCAGTTGAGTAAGTTGTTGAGGAAGTATTGCTTGATGAAGGAGAAGGAAGTGGTCCTTGTGGGAGACAAGTTGTCAGCTTCAGGAGTAGGGGTTGTTGTTAGCTTAAGTTTTGTGAGTTGCCCTTTTTTTGGGTGTGCCACAACTTTGATCTTGCTGATAGTTCATCATTTAGCTACTTGAATGCCTCCTCGAAGAGCTTATCTGTTAGTTGATTGAGGTCATGATAAATGTGGGTGAAGGATGACCATTATAGCTCCTGAATGCGAAGCCAAATTTGATACATTATGTGTTGAAGCTGCACATTCTACCTATAAAACTTGCATTAGCCCAGTCAAAAACTATTTGATATTCCCATCTCTTGCAACCTCTTCAAACCACAAACACTTTCCAAATAAAGAACAACAAACAATATTGAGAACTCGACCTTTAAATTGGAACCAAGAGCCAGAGTATATCTGATATGAATGAATTGAAATGAATTTATATACAAAACATAGTGAAGATCAAGAATAATCAACCTATAAGGAGAAACATACTTTTTTAATGAGATCACATGGAGATTCTCTGATAATTTGAGTGGGATTTCCTTCACAATTCTTGCAAGATATGTTTCGGTTGGATGTACAAAAAAAGACGAGACATTATAGCTATGTAACCTGATCTTGCAGGAAAAATGAATTGCTTCACATAGAAAACTTTATTATGAATACCATTTTCGTTTGATCTCCAAATGTGGGTAAAATTGCATTATATAAGAAAATAAAAATGTTCATGAACTTCCCGTGAAAGTGAGTGCATCAATCGATTTTAAGTTTGTTGTTCCATGTTGGTCTCTCTACAGTAGAGTTGTGGGATAGTTGTATCATGTGACTAAACTATATTCAATAAATAATTTTTCACTTACCCTTATATTTGAGGAGTGGTGCATTTTTATGTGCAACAATATGGGCTGCAATATCCTAATTGTGAACTATGTATAACATATCTAATTGGATGTTAGCCAAAGTTTTCCATAGGTATAACATACCCAATTTTCACCCTCTGAGGGTTGTCTTTCCCATGATCACAAACAACTTCTGATGGCTGTTATAATCAGGCCAATTGCAATGCTTCTTCTAGAGTTTAAGGAAACACCTCCTTGCAGAATAAATAAATAAATAAAACAAGAAAAATTGCTATAAAATTTGGTTAGAAAACAACTAACAACCCACTTGAGGTGGAAAATTCCAGCCCAATTGAAATAAGTGAGACAACTCAAGGTATTGAAGAGATAAATCAGGACAATTGTGCAACTTTTTCAAGGATGCAACAAGAATTTTTTCTGTAAAGCATACACAAATATTTACAAATGAGAAGATACCACAATGGGAATGCGCAAGAATAAGAACCAAAGAAATAAAATTCAATAAAGGAAGTACAACCAATACTCCAAACTAGCTTCTGTAAAACACATACAACCGCAACAAATCCCACTGAAGCTTACAAATTGATCAAACCCTAACTTACTAACAAATGCAACAAGCGAACATGCTACAATTTGTTGAGTCGCCCCCAAATCAATTAGTAATTATCATATGAATGTACATTTTTTTGTAATTTTATTTGAAAGGTTGAAATTCTCTCGAGAGCATATAGAATATATCCAAGGGTTAAAAAAAATGGAAAATTTGCCTACTTCCACAAAGTATCATCACACCCGGATAGGTGACAACATACAAGTCTAAATCTTCTACCTCTAAGTCTCAATGGAACTTAAACATGTCAATAACATACTTGCAACAATGCTTAATGAGTTTTGTCTATTGGCTAAAGAGATGTACATCCATCCATCCAAAAATAAACATCTCAATCAATCCAACACCATACATTATGCTAAATAGTTCATCATGTTATTTCAAAGATTACAATATGGTCTTATATTAGCTCACATATTCCTTGAATATTGGAAAGCAAAACTGCCTTAGCACAGTAGACCAGAAAGATTCATACTCTAAAAGACAAAAAAGACAACAAACTAAAATAGCAACTTTAACACTAATCCAGACACTTCATTCTTAGCAACATGATATCTAATGAAGATGATACGTGGAAAAAAAGTCTTCATATATTTTCTATAACATGTCAAACCGAGTGAATAAACACATGCACAGAACACATCATAAATAGGGTTCATATATCAACTTGTATTCTATGGTTTCAAACCCTTCTTGTCTCCTTCAAGGGGGTTTCTTGAGGTCTTCAAAAAGACTTCCTTTTGCTAACCAAATGGATTGTTTCTTTCACACATGTATGGAAACATACTTTACAAATAATATTGTAATAGATTCATAAGATGATATTATTGGTATTAAATACACCTTATTTGGAGACATCATTTTTATTGTAGGGGTTGGTAACTTTCTATTGGATGTGGTTGGTGATGTGAAGACTACTCAACTTCTAGTAAAGATTCATACTAACTCTAACAATATTATGGATGCTTGTTTACAAAGGGAGACCCCTCTAAGCTTAACTCATTGGATTATTTGTTTGTTCATGCTAATTATTGTTCTCAACTTTACTTCTCAAAGGGGTTGAGACTATTTGCTTCATTTATTTTACATGGACTGGTGAAAGAAGAAGAATGGAGATTGTCTCCACATATTTTCCATTTCGCTAAGTTACAAATAAAAAGAGTCAAATTCTATAGCCAATAGACTAATAACCTCTTGGTACACCTTTAGTGATCTATGCGTATCTCTCACCTATCATTGTAGCTCAATTAAATGACATTTAATAGCTCGAAGACACCATCATAAATGGTGCAGTTGTGAAGTTGTTGTTAAATGATCGCCTCTAAATGTTCAATTCTCATGAATTTTGGGGGAGGGGGATATTTTGGTGTATTGAACGGGGCAAGAGGACATAAGGGTAGCATGGATGGGTAGAAGTGTGAGGTTTTATCATGGTTTACTGGGATCTATAATCCTAACATTAGAGAATGATAAGGAGCCTTAGGGCCTTATCGTATAGGGGCTAGGGGACCTATAGGTAAGGAAATGAGAGAAATTTATAGGGGAACCCCCAATAGTTGGGACAAGGGGATTAGGGGCCACATTATCACAACCCATATGCACTTAACCCATAACCACTAAAGTCCCTATCTCTTTAACCCCAAAGCCACAATCCCTTTACCCCTACACTCATAACTCATAACAAATTAACCCCTTGATCCCTTAAACCCAAAGCCACTAACACCTTAACCCATAACCCCTAACTTAGAATCCTTGAACCCCATAAACCCTAATCCCATATCCTCTTAACCCTTGACCCTTAACCCGTAACGCTAACCCCTAACCCCTTAACCCAGTGATGCCTAATACCATAACCCTTAGGCACTTAACCCCAAAATCCCCTGACATGTAAGCCCTTGATGATTAATCGTTGACCCCTAAATCCCTTAACCATTAAGCCATTAACCTCTAACTCTTAAACCCCCTATACCTCAACCCCCTAACCCCTAAACTTAATAATACCTAACCCTTTACCCATTACCCTTAACCCATTGCTCCTAAACCCTTAAACCCTTTAACTCCTAGAACCCCTTATCCTTTCTCCCAAACCATAGGTGCTCCAACACTAATATTATTGGGAAAATTATGCGTTTTCCTGCTAACCGCTCCAAATACAACCTCTAAGAACTAGTAGGGTCCAAGAAAAAGAGTTACAAGGTCCCCAAAGACGATCTACATTTGATGGAAAGTCACACTTCCCCCAAATATCCTCCACACATTTGCCTTGGTGTATTGGAATTTGAAAAATACATAGGATGCCACAAGTAATCCTAATCATAAGACTCAACTTTCCTAATGACTAGGAGGCCTTAAAAATCAAACAACATCTTAAATTATACCTAAAATTACTAGATTTTCCTATTCTAAATATGAAATTAGAAATTCTACAAAATTATAGGGAAACAAGGAAACCAACTTCCTCTTCTATAAATCTCTAAGACCTTATAGAGGACAAATACAAATTTTGAAATAAATTGTTGAAATTATGCTCTTGCATCAATAGCTACCAATGTATCCTTGTAGGCCATCCCCTTTAACAATAGTAATACCAATGTCCTTTACCTACAAGGAAATCCTTACATAATTATCTCTTAGATGCTACCAAGCATTAGGTTTTTTAGTAAAATGGATGTTCACCCTACAAGATTATATCCTCATGGTCTAAGATAAGGATCCCTTGATGTCACCCACGAATATTGAATTAATGGTACACTATTAAAGAGAAACAAACTCTAAATGGATAATTCTTTGTGTTGATAGGACCATTATTTCATGGAGGGTATAGGATAGTTTGTTGATAAAGTTTTGTAACTTTTCATCATACTCGTGAGAAATTTCTCCAACCATTTTCTTAATCTCCTTCAACTTAGAGATTTTTTGTTGTTCAATGTTTAGCCTCTATAACTTAGATATAAATATCTCCTTTAATTCATCTAAGGCCTTAGCTACACCCTTGGATAAATCCATATGAACTTCATGCACCATTAGAGAAGCTTCCACCATAATGTGGTTAGGAACTTTATCAACTTAGAAACTAGCACTACAATCTTTTTCACCCTCCAAATGAATCCACATATGAATCGATGTGCTTTTTCATCACCATCACCCTTCATAAAGTTCTTGGAACTACTATAACCATATCGTTGGTTGGGTTGTTTAGCAAGATAAAACCTTATGGACATGTTTGAATAATTAAGCCTACTCCCCTACTTGAACTAAAATTCAAACATAACATATGCCACTTCTACTTGTATTCCCACCTTCATTTTGTTTTCACTACTACTATATCCAAAACTACTAATAAAAGGTGCTTTCAAGTCAAAAGTAGAATAAAATGTTGGGATTACTGTTGAGCTGTATTAATCACTATTGAATGACTAAAACAGTACACATAAATTATCAATCTAAGGACGTCTTTTATTTCAATGATAGTTGCCCTATATGTGTCGATACACCCAACCAGAAGCAATTCCAAATAAAAGAAATCATTGCTGAAGTTAATGCTAGAAGTAAACCACTCATACAGAAATAAAATGATCTACAAGACCGTAATCACACTCCAATTAATCTGTTCTAGCGCGCCACATAATAATTATCTAGCTGGTGTCTCTAATCTCATATGTGTAACAACATACAAAATACTAAAATTGAAGCGGATATATTCACAGCTGAAACAACAAAAACATCACCTCTACTGATACATAAACCAAAATACAAACATATATACACAACTACCTTAATCAGTACAATCCCTGCTAAGAAGGAGGGCTCTTCCTCCCTAGCAAGGCAAAGGTAGATAAAGAACTTAACAGAAACTAAATCGAATAACGCATGTAACAACAATAGTAGGATAATCTGTATTAATATGAGAAAAACAACAGAGCCAAAATAATTATGTTCTCTGCTAACCTTTCGACCTCTAGGGCCAAGAACTATATAGTGGTTACATCTCAAAAAATCAAGGGATATATTAATCATAAGAATCTTATGATTCTCATGTTGATCGAAATAGAATACATATGGTTATAACCACTCCTTAATAAAAGTCTGACTAGAAAATTATAGATTACAATAAAAATCGCCCATAGGTTATTATCCAAAAATACAATACTTAATAACTTCTACAACTATCACGATAAACCACAGGTGTAGCATAACAGCTAAAGGACAGGTCAGCAACAAGAGTTGACGAGATCCAGTCAGTGGTAAAACTGTATCAGCAGTTCGCCAGCGGGTCTGTAACAACAAAGTGTAACAAGAGTTTGCCAGTGGGTCTGTAACAACAAAGTGTAACATCGTCATGGTGTAAAAATCTCGTTGTAACAACACACCCTTAATTTCTCCTATATACCTCGTGCTCGAGATCTTTGGTGCTACAAATGAAATCTGGAAAGATAAAAAAAAGACCATATATCTTCTCCAAACATTCATCCTCAATTAGTCATAAAAAGGCATGGTTTATCATAATAATTGATGAAATGGCAGAGTAATGAAAATAAGGTGAAACAACACAATTTAGGATAGAAAGGTAGGAAAAAGAGGCAAAGATAGTCCCATTTTTTATAGTCATGATGCAAAATAGGGAAAACAAATGTAGGAAAAGTGTGCAAAACTGGCACCCAACATCTCCCCCCAACTAAAACACTTGCATGTCCTCATGCAAACTCATCTCTCATGGGAATATCTCTGGTGAAGGTTGGTGAGATCATAAGCTTCAGTTGTATCTTCATATGCAAACCTATACCCTTGATTGGCCATCAACTTTCATACCCAGGCCTCTGATTCATACTTGCTCAATTCATAATTACTTTGATAATCGTCAATTAGCATCCAAATCAAAGGAAACTTGAATCTCAATCTGAGCCAAAAATCACCAAGGGATTGTACTATTTGTGCACATGTTGGTACATGTGTAACAGCCACCATGAAATTATGGAATGAAAATGGGTCCCCCTTCAATAGCTCTACCCTGCTAGCTTCTGTGTGTTTCAAGCACCCAGTCAAGGCTCGACTCTTCATCATTGAGAAATGATTGAGGCAAAAGTTCACAATCCTTCTTTTGTAAGTGGCAGTCGGTTCCTTTTTCTAGGAGTACTCAACATTCTCTTGAATTCTCGCCTTAACTCGGCAGCCCGTCCTGGTTCTGCCTAGACCCATAATGTTATCTTCTCCTCATTAGCATCCATAGATTTCATGGACAAATGCCACTCAATCTGATTCTTCATAAAGGACACAAAAGCTCACAACTGAAGATCCCCCATATAGGATAATTTTGTCACAACCATTTTCATACTCACATGCTCACAAATTATATTGTGTAAGAATAACTCACACAACAGGCTTTGCTCATCAAAATCAGAGGCACGGAAAACATCTAAAAATGTGCGAGTGGAAGAACATAAATAGGGTTTGTCCTCCATAACAGCCTTCATCTGGAACAGGAAGTAACATTCCCAAAGAAAAATAAGATAGGATGGGGAAGGCCGCCTGCACCCCAACAAATTGAGGGCGAGATAATGAAGTTTTTTCTTGTCTATGGTAAGATCCTGAACCTGCTGTTGTAACAGCAACATCTGTTCCTCCTATTTATTTAGGGCTTCCTTCTTCTTATAATTCTCCCATCCTTTCTTCAACTCTTATTTCATCCATCTTTCATGTAGGGCATCTATCTCCCTCCAGTGTTCTTTCAGTGCAATCATCCCTTTCCAAAGGTAGATTGCTTCCTGTTTCCACTTCTCTAATTTGGAAATTAACCAGATTTTCTCAGAACTCCATCCCAAGATGGGACCCACCATTCTTCTGCATTCAAAATCAATCTGAATGGGGTTGTTCCACCTCTGAAGCTGGTTCTTGTATAACAACAGATTCCTCGGTGGGTTCTTGTGTGTCAACCCCTTCGTTTCCACCTAGAGTAGCCTATGCGTCCATTGTTGTTTCTTCTACAATAGGACTGACCTCCACAGATTCTTGTGTGTCAGCTTCTAGGTCAATTATTACAAGAGGCTCTACTTTAACTGTTGTTTCTTGTGTAACAATAGTATCCTTAGCAGGTTCTTGTGTAACAACCTCCTGCCGTTTTGTTTTTGTTTCCATTGGGATGATGTTTTCCCCATGGACCTTATATCCTGTGTAGAAATTATATAACTTATGTGTTATATTTCCAAGATTCTCCTGATCTCACACTATTTTAACTTCATGCAAAATACATAATCTATTCAACCATTAATCATTTGCAGAAATTAAATCAAGATTGCAATGCACACATGAAACAATAAAAATTCACACACATTAACGCAATTGTTTAATGGGAAAGCCTGAAGCTGAAAACCCCAACTATCTGTATATAATATATTTCATAGAGATCATGTAAAAATCCTCATACAAAGCTGATCATATCAAGCTCTCAGTACAATACAATCGCTACACACTAATCAGGCCCGATCTTGCAAATCCATGCATCGATATTTGCCACCTGCTAGCCTGACTCTACTGCACAATCCCTGTTGAAGAATGGCTCAGAATGAGTTTGAATTACACCAGCCTTGCTCACGCAATCCTCATTGGCATCTCCACTGAGTGTTGGATGCAATCAATGCATCACTATAGTCACAACTGATATTTTATCTTGCCCTTTCACCTATCTCTCCACTGGTCTCCACTGAAACTACCATGCAATGTAGTTAACTGATGTATTTTTCAGTTGATTAATGAGTTATTATTTGTGAATGAATTAAATAATTAATTCACTCCACTCTCACTAGTGTATCAATCAGTTAGACTAGATACAACTAGCTCAACTGAGTCTAACTGAGTTAAACTGAATACAACTCCATAACTACTTCTTCCAACTGTGTCATAACTCTGCCACTTGAGTTCTGACTGAGTCCTCCATGCAATAGCTCCAGTAAACCCTCAGGAATAGCGTAATTCCTTTTGTCAGTTGTTGTGCCACATCTGTGCACTGAACTAAAGTGCTCCAAGAGAATAAGTTGTTGTTTAGAGTCCAAATATTATTAAGAGCTAATAATATCCGACATATCTATTTTTAGACTGGCAGTCTAAAAATAGACTCCGCCCAAAATGTCTAAAAATAGAAGTCCGTTTATTTTTCCAACTTGACCAACCATCCACAAAGAGCATCCTGCAACTCATAGAATATGATCGACATGTCTAAAAATAGACATAGTCTAAAAATAGACTTTGCGCCAAAAATAGCCTGTGGCCCACTTAGTGAAGGCGACTCTTTTCACTAAGCTCATCATCTTGTTGAATCTCAACACTCCCTCACAAAAAGATAGGGATTATCTGCCACCTCGATCCTGCCTCTATGGTATTCAAATTTGCTCCTAGTGAGTGCCTTCGTCAGAATATCTGCATCCTGATCTTCCGTAGGAATGTAAGAAAGAAACATGATCCTCCACTGCACACAATCTCTAATATGATGGTACCGGATGTCAATATGTTTAGATCTATCATGAAATACTGGATTAACCGAGAGTTTCATGCAACTCTGATTATCATAATATATCACAGTAGGATCTAAATGAGAATCGAACAAACTGGCTAGGATCTTCCTCATCCATATAGCCTCGCATGTAGCCAAACTTGCTGCCATGTACTTGGCCTCTGCTGAACTGAGTGCCACCGATCTTTGTTTCCTATTGTACTAAGAAATTGCTGTAGATCCGATATTGAAAATCCCTCTAGATGTGATCTTTCTATCTGTTCGGCATCTTGCCCAATCTGCATCCGTGAAGCCATGCATCTTCACCCCATCCGACTATCGGTACCACAATCCATACCCAGATGTTCCCCTGAGATACCTCAGGACATGCTTTCCTGCCTTCCAAAAGAGCTTGGTAGGCTTCACCATAGCTTGTGAAAGCTGGTTCACAGCATAGCATATGTTCGGTCATGTATTGACTAAATACATGAGCGAACCAACCAACTGTCGATAAATAGTGGCATCCACTACCTCTGCCGATGTAGCATCCTCCTTCCTCCAACCACCAGGAAGAGGAGTGTCGATAGGCTTGCAAACTCTTGCATGTGAAACTTCCAATAGATTTCCGGCGTACTTTCCTTGGGACAAAATCAATGCTACACAAATTTCTAATCCTGTAGCAATGAAGGAGGCCCAAGTCCTTCATCTCAAACTCCTTTGCAAGATCTGCCTTGCATGAGTGTATCAACAGTTCATCACCTATTAGTATTAAATCATCTACATAAAGCACAATGATCAAAAGCTTACCCTCCACCACAATCTGGTATAAGTTTGGATCTGCCTCACTCTTGGCGAAACCAAGTCTGGTGAAATAACTGTCTATTCATGTGTACCAAGCACAAGGTGCTTGTTTCAGCCCATACAACGCTCTTTTGAGCCTGCACACATGCGACTCACTGCTGAAGATTTCAAATCCTTCAGGTTGCTCAATTTACACCTCCTCCTCAATGATTCCGTTGAGGAACACAGTCTTCACATCCATCTGATGAATGTGCCAACCCATCTGTGCTGAGAGAGCAAGAATGGTCGGTATGGAAGAATACCTTGCAACAGGTGTAAAGGTTTCTTCATAGTCGATCCCCTCGATCTATGAGAAGCCCCGGGCAACAAATATTTCCTTATTCTTCTCAACTCTCCCATCAACAACTTGCTTCACTTTGTGGATCCATCTCGAACCTACCACTGATTTCCCTTCCAGCCTTGGGACAATCTCCCATGCACTGTTTCTGACAATCAAATAAAACTCTTCCACCATGGCATCTACACATGTGGGATCCTCCACATCTTCCTTGAAATAGGATGGCTCCGTCATGATACACTTTCTCATCAGAGCCATGTATCTAGTAAATTGGTTAGGTGACTGTCTCTGTCTGCGTTGTGATGTAGGAACTCCTACATTCTGCACTGCATCAAGATTCAGTCGCTCAGCTTCTGTAGTGCGCTTCCACCCTCTGATGTTTGGCGCTGCATGAGTGGTTTCTTCCACTCCATGAACCTCCTCTTGTGGTTGATCCACATCTTGAGGCTCATATTTAGGAACAAGTAGCCCCTCTTCTGCATGCAAGTGTAGCTCCCTCTCAAGCGACCACTTCATGGCTTTCTCCTCATGAAATTTGATATCCCGTCACACGACAGTCATCCGAATGTCTGGAAAATACACACAATAATTGTGGGGTGTTTCTGTGTACCCCACAAATATCCCAACCTCTGCAGTCAGCTCCAGCTTCTTCCTGGCATCCTTCGTCACAATAATGTAAACAGGTGAGCTAAAAACCTTCAAATGAGAAATATCAGGCTTCTTACCAGAAAACACCTCTTCGGGTGTACTCATGCCAAGTACTTTATGAGGACAATGGTTTTTCACATAAACAACAATGTTGCATGCCTCAGCCCATAAGTGTATGGGAAGGCCTTGATCATGCAACATCACCCGTGCAACACCCACGATCGTTCTGTTCTTTCTCTCCACGACCCCATTTTGTTGTGGGTTATGAGGCGCTATGAGTTCTCTTCGAATTCCTTATTTGCTACAGAAGTCTTTGAATTTTCCAGAAATGTATTCACCACCATTATTGCTTCTTAGAGATTTCACCTGCTTCCTTGACTCCTTCTCAACTAGTGCCTTGAACTCATAGAACTTTGAGTATGTCTCGCTCTTCTTCTGCATGAAGAAGATCCAACAATTACGAGAAAATTCATCAACAAATATCACATAATACCTGTGCTTTGCTATTGAAGCAACCAAGAAAGTTCCACACATGTCTGTGTGAATTCTCTCAAGGATCGTCGAAGCACGATTATCCTTTTCATGAAAAGTGGTCTTCATAAATTTTCCCAAAGTACATCCCTTGCACTGATCTGACTGCGCAAGTGTACCTTTGGGAAGCCCAATAGAAATTTGCTGCAAAATTTTCAAAGCGCAATGGTGAAGATGACCCAATATCCTGTGCCACAATTCGCCCTCATCTTGGCTCACCACTCCTTCTACTTTGCCTGCCATTGCAGTGCAGCCATCTACCTGCAATTGATAAAGATTCTTTACTCGAATCCCTATCCTCCTGGTTTTACCAGTTGTTTTATGTCGAAGGAAGGCTTTTCCCTCACTGAAAACAACATCATAACCCTTGTCTTCCAGCATCGCCACAGAGATCAGATTCTTCTTCAATCCTGGAACATGCATGACATCCTTCAAGATGAAAGGTTTATCAGACTCCCTCTCAAAGGAAATGGTCCCGATACCAGTCGCACTGTATCTACCATCATTGCCCATCTAGATGTGCACTCCAAGATCCTTTTCCTCCAGATCACTAAACAAATCTTTGTCTCCGATCATATGGAAAGACACACCACTGTCAAGAAACCACACTGATCCCATCACACTTGAAACTAAGCATGTGATCAAATAAAAATCGAGCTCAAATTGTGAGGCTAAGGCCTCTCCTACTGCAGAACCAACAACGCTCTTATTTTTCTTCTTCTGTGGGCAATTAGTGGTGAAATGCCCATGCTGGTGACAGTGAAAACACTTCACCTTGGAAAAATCCAGCTTCTTGCCTTTAGCTTCAGATTTGGAAGGTTTATTCCCTTTTCCTTTCCAAGCTTTGGCAGCCAAAGCAAAATTTTCTTCATCTTCATTCTTCGATGAAGATCCATCCCTGGTACGCCACCTTATCTCCTCCTGCACAAGATCTGACCAAAGTCGCTCCCATCCTAGCAGTTTCTTCCGTCCATTGACAGAGTCTTCGTAGCTATGCCAACTCTTTGGAAGCCCAAGGAGAGCCAAGCTCACCAAGTCTTCTTCATCAACAGTAACCCCCACACTTCCCAGCTCATCCTTGCAGCGGACAAACTTTGTGAGGTATTTTGGAATACTATCCCTTTTCTCCATTTTTATTTTTCTGAGCTTGTCTTTAAGCACCAACTTCCTCTGGTCACTTCTGCTTTGGAACAAATCTGTCAAAGCCTTCCAAATTAAGAATGGAGTGGCTTTCTCGTGAAGGCTAGACACAATTTGGTCCTTCACACCTTCCAACAGAATCCTTCGACACTTTTATACCTTCTTTTGCCATGCGTCAAGTGTGGTTGCATCGCTAGAAGTAGGCTTCGGAATATCAACATCTATGAACTCCTTCAACCCATTATCATCCAACACTGCCTCCATCCTGTCCTTCCATGCTATGTAATTCGAGCTCCCCATAAAGGGCATACTCCAATTAGAGCCCATTGCCGAAAGACATTTCAATGAATGCTCAATTTCTTATTGTCAAGAAAACACCGTAAAGAATTAATTCACTCAAAGACAAACTCAACCGCTTCAACAATCGTAAATCTCCTCCAATGACCAATCGCTTAGATACCATGTAGAAATTATATAAATTATGTGTTATATGTCCAAGATTATCCCTGGTCTCACACTATTTTAACTCTCATGCAAAGTGTAGACCTATTTCACCATTGATCATTTACAGAAATAAATCAAGATTGTAATGCACACAAAACAATAAAAATTCACACACATTAACACAAATATGAAAATTAGCTAAGCTGAAAACCCCAAATATCTGTATATAATATATGTCATAGAGATCATGTAACAATCCTCATACAAAGCTGATCATATCAAGCTCTCAATACAATACAATCACTACACACTAATTAGGCCCAATCTTGCAAATCCATGCACCGATCTTTGCCACCTTCTAGCCTGCCTCTACTGCGGAATCCATGCTGAAGAATGGCTTAGAATGAGTTCGAATTACACCAGCCTTGATCATGAAATCCTCATTGGCATCTCCACTGAGTGTTGGATGCAATCAATGCATCATTATAGTCACAACCGATAGTCTATCTTGCCCTTTCACCTATCTCTCCACTGGTCTCCACTGAAACTGCCATGCACTGTAGTTAACTGATGTATTGTTCAGTTGATTAATGAGTTATTATTTTTGAATTAATTAACCAATTAATTCACTCCACTCTCACTAGTGTATCAATCAGTTAGACTAGATACAACTAGCTCAACTGAGTCTAACTGAGTTAAACTGAATACAACTCCATAACTACTTCTTCCAACTGTGCCATAACTCTACCACTTGAGTTCTAACTGAGTCCTCCATGCAATAGCTCCATTAAACCCTCAAGAATAGTGTAATTCCTTCTTTCAGCTGTTGTGCCGCATCTGTGCACTGAACTGAAGTGCTCCAAGAGAATAAGTTGCTATTTAGAGTCCAAATATTATTAAGAGCTAATAATATCCGACATATCTATTTTTAGGCTGGCAGTCTAAAAATAGACTCTGCCCAAAATGTCTAAAAATAGAAGTCCATCTATTTTTCCAACTTGACCAAGCATCCACAAATAACATCTTTCAACTCATAGAATATGATCGACATGTCTAAAAATAGACTTTGCGCCAAAAATAGCCTGCGGGCCCACTTAGTGAAGGCGACTCTTTTCACTAAGCTCATCATCTTGTTGAATATCAACATCCTGCCGCTGTAAGTTCTTGAAAACATGTCGTGCATATAAAAACCAATATTTTCTTCCCCTCAGATAATCTTCACTTCAATTCTTCATTTTCCTTTGTTATATTTTTGAGTTCTAAAAATGGGACATGAGTTTCGTCCTTACCTGATGAGGAGGGTTGCCTTTATTCTTCTGATACTTCTACTTCTTTTTTCTTTCCGGTCATAGGCAAAGGTTCTGTGGGTATTCTAACTTTCACCCTATTGTTACACAACAATTTTTCATCGTCCCTGCAATCCCCGTCCCACACATTGGAGGGCTTATTCTGTGACCTGTGAGCAGTGACATAACTTGAAAACACTTTCATGGCATTCCCCTAAACATGTACTTTCATTTCCCTGAAGAAAAATCATTGTGAAAAACCCTAAAAACACCCCTTTTTGCATTGGCGCGGGAAGCCAGTTTAGTACCCGTGCCTATGGGGGAAATCCTTCAAAGAGGGCGCGCCAATTGGCGCTCTGGCTCAGAGTCGCACTCACGCCAGCCATTTTAAGGAGTGTTTTTTAAAAATAAATGGCAGAAGTTTCGTCCTAACCAATCCATAAACTAGTATCTATCTTGAGTTGGGAGGTTTGGCTCTGGATCTCCATGTAGAGGAAGTGGTTTTCCACCTCTCATGGAAGCTTCCTTGAGGATAGGGCCAATCCCATGATTATTGGGATCCCAACTCCCCTTCCTCCATCTATAAAAGCTTGCTCATCTCCTTTGCAAGCTAATCTCCAAGTTCCCAAGAGCCTAATGCTGCATGAGCCTTGATTCATCCCCTTAAGGCCAAATCCAAGCAAGGAGATTATTGTCGAGACATCCGGAGAGAGAGGCTTGTCCCATCCCTGACAGGCTTTATCGAGACACGTTCTGCTGATGACCCTCCGAAGGAGAATTCAACGTCCGAGCTATGGTTGTATTCTTCCTTTGATGAATTAATGATAAGCGACTATTGGTTATGGTTCCACTCTTGTTCTTGATGATGATCATGAGTTATGTCTTCTCTGACTGACATATAGTTGTATGTACTATATTTTACGCTTGCATTTGTTTTGTTTCTTGCGTGTGCAGGTGTCCGATCACGGAGATCGTGAGGATTGTGATCTGCCGGAGTTAAGGAATGGGAGCGCTAATTTCTCTACAAGCGACAACGTTGGATTCCAGGTAAGCCTTCATCGCTAGTTGGTTTATTTGCAATTAGGAACCTGCACTATAGCGTGTGACGATTGTTGCTAGACCCGATCTGGGCTAGTAGGGATCGCTTCTGTCCGCAGAGGGGATTTACCTCCACAACAAATTGGTGACTCCACTGGGGATCGTCTAGCTTGTTGTTCTTCTTCTTTGTAAACTATAGACAGAGCCTGAAGTTAGCCAGATAGCCTTTGAAACGCTTTTGCTCTGCATTAGCGAAGTAGATCAACGCTACTTTAGTCAATCTCCAGTTTAGTTTATGAACTGAACACTTGGAGTGTTCTGGAGCCTTGTTTGACTAGCTGTGACCCTCGTCCTTTGGTTGTTTGCCCGTTTACATCGATTTCACTTTCTAGCCCTAGGGCATCTAGGTGCTCTTGTGTGTCGAGCCTCCCTTGGGAGTCTCGGGTTTCTATTTGTTTAGTCAAACTTTTGATTGCTCCTTTGCATTCGTTTGGTGATTGTTTATCATTCTATTTCATTATTTGAGTGTTTGTTCTCTTCTTCATTCGAATTTCGCTTTGTCTCATTTTGGGCCTAGATTACATGGTCCATTTGAGTCTTTGGGATTCTCTTGGTTTTGAGGGACTGTTTTGTCAATTTGGAGATCTGATTGTGTGTTTGCATTGAGTGAAATTTGTGTGTTTTTCTCTTTCCTCATCACTTCTCAAATTTCTCTTTTCATTAGTTTTCATTTTGTTTAGTGCACTTTGCTATTAAACATTGAAAATACAAAAAATCTCTTTTGCTTTCGACTAGTTAGTGCAAATTAAAATCTTTTCGGTGTTATTAGTGATTAGTGACTTTGAGAGAAAAGTTTTTGGTTTCCATTAGCTGCATTAGAGATATCATTGGTTGTTTTCTGATCATTTTATTGTTGTGTGAAAATCTCTCAACTCTCTTGTCACTAGCTTTCATCGAATGAAATGATGTACCATGGCATGTAGTTTTCATTTAGGAGATTTTGAGACATAACACTCGCTAGGGCCTGAAAATTGAAACGTAATTGAAGATAAACATTAAAATTTACTCAATTTACACTAAGGCATCATTGAAATCTAACGAAACACATTTAGAGGTCTAGGCTAGAGATGTGTTCCGGCGTCTTAAAACCTAGTAGCTATCGTTCGCCTCTTGGCTTTAGACAGCACTAGTACGGACTTGTGCTCCCCGTACCGTCTCGTATATAAAGGGAGACCCCACTAGGTTTCTATCCTTTATCCATAGGAAGCCGAGTCTGCTTCCCTATACCCATGATACACCGGACACAACATTCGGGGAGAATTCCTGCACATATAGAAAGTCCTTGGTTGATTTCTCTTTCATTTTGAAACCAAGGTGTATATTGCAGTTCACAGTTATTTGGTACACCCTTTGCCTAGTATTACTGAGCAGTCATTTTGATCTTATCTGACTCCTTAAATTTGAAAATATCACCAAGCACTTGTCCTTTCATGCTTCTTTCAAAACTGAAAGAGATAGAGTCATCTTTCATCCGTTTCTCGACTCTTAAAACATGAAACGGTGAAGTTTCTAAGTTTCAATGTGGTAAAATAAATCACCCGTGATCACACGCCCTGTTAGATTTTTCTTGTTGGCCGTTTGATTGTGTGCCTTGGTTTTCTAGCCCGTGTGCGGTTTTGAGTTGTTGATGGCAACTTTTCCAGAGTTCACCAACCAAGGAATCCCCTCTGATGGGAATCCTGGTCATTCTCCTCCTTTTGGGAATGTTGGTGCTCCTTACATGGCAACGTTGTCCCTTCCTGGGTTAACTGTTGGGTTGCCTATTTGGTTTTTTTCAACCTCTGTGGTCCTAAATGTCTCGACTACTGTTCAATCAGTTCCTCTGCCTTAACAACATCATGTTGATTCTAAGGTGGACCTCTCCCCTTCTTCCCCTGTTTTTGCGTCCTCCTCTTCTACTTCGCTTGGTGAAAGTCTGGATTCTAGTAACCAGGTGGCTAAGAAGAAGAAGAAGAAGAAGACAAAGAAGAAGAAGTCCAATAAAGGAGAGGCTAACTCTGCGGCTATTGCACCTAAGAAGCCTTCCGTCGATAAACCTCCCAACCCTTCACGGAAAGTCAAGTTCCCTTGCATGTTGTGCATGGGAGACCATCTTCTTCGAGACTGCCCTGGCATTCCCAAGGTGCTTGAAGAATGGTCCAACGGTCATCCGCCGTTGCCTTTGGCTTCCGGGAGTCAGGTTGGGGGCACATCTTCAACTGGTGTTGGTAAGGCTCCTAAAAGATAGGGTAAGCTCACCAATCCCTGTAAGTTGTGTGAAGGGCACCATGCCATTCATCTTTGTCCTTATATGGATGAAGCCAAGCGAGTGTTGGACAACCCGACTGTTTCTACACCATGCCTTCTCGCTGGTTACAAACAGCTTTATTTGAGTCTTCCACCTGCTGATGCTACAATTGGTCAAGAGTCATCCTATGTCAATCTCGCTCCTTCAGAAATTCAAATTTAGGAATCCGTTCTCGACCAACCATTGGTCATGGGATCAGTTGAGATGGCTCCGTCTACAGTACACCAGGTCTTTTCCGTTGAGATTGGATCTCACACCCTCCATGTCCTTCTGGTTTCTTCAGATTCTTCAGACTTGGAGAAAGATTCTCCTGTCCCTACACCTCAAGAAGTTGCTCCTCCGCCTCCCATGATGGAGGTCCCGGAGGATACTCCACCCACCTTCGAGATGGAGGTCGTGGAGGATGCTCCTTCTTCTATCGTAACACTAGGGGAAGACCATATCAGTTCGATGGTAGCCCCTCCGAGTAGTTTCGTCGCTTCCTTTGATTGGAATCGATTTGCAGGATATCGCCTTCCGTCTTATGTGCCTTTCGAGATAACAGTATAGGCCTTTGGTTTGGCTGTACCCAGCACCATTATAGATGAAGGCGCCTCTGTTAGTGTTCTATCTTCAACTACCTGGCAAGCTTTCGGTTCGCCGCTGCTTGCGCCTGTTACACAGAATCTATTGGCATTTAACAGAAGAACGAGTCAACCATTAGGGATCCTTCCAAGGTTACCTGTTACTTTGGGAGGTAAAACCATCCATATGGACGTGATGGTTGTTCCAGGCCCCTTGGATTTCAATCTGCTCTTGGGGTGCGATTACACCTATGCCATGGGAGAACTTGTCTCCTCCCTTTTTTGTGTGGTCTGTTTTCCACATGAAGGATGGATCGTGACCATTGATCAGCTTTCGTTCATTGGTCCTGATATGGAAACTAGACTGCCATCATCCCTTCCTAGTTTTTATCCACCCGTTGTATCTGCCCCACCGCAGGTCAACTATGTGGCTACATACCCCGTGCCTGTACTCAGTGATAGTGCCGTTGTGCATCAAGTGCTGGGGGCATTGGGTCCTGACTTCCACGATTTTTTCCTTCCATCAGGAGTGGAACTCTTGGAAGAGATGACTTCTTGTTCATTATGATGAGGTTGTCGGAGTAGAGTTCCTTGTCTTGTGTGAAGCTCCTTAAAAAATGAAACAAGGTCGTCAGAGCACAGTTCATTTTCTTGTGCCAAGCTCCTTAAAAAATGAAACAACCTAGTTGGAGCAGAGTTCCTTGTCTTGTGTCAAGCTCCTTAAAAAATGAAACAAGGTTGTCGGAGCAGAGTTCCTTGTCTTGTGCCAAGCTCCTTAAACCATGAAACAAGGTGTTCTGAGGATAGTTCTTTTAATGTGTCAACCTCGTTAAAATAATGAAACACGTTCCTGTTCAATTCGAGTCTTTGATAAGATATCGTAAAATCCCAATCGAGTCTTTCTCTTGATCTCGTAAATTGAACCTTCTCTCCATCTGCCTTTCATATGGACTGAAGCTTGGGGAGCATGCACCTCAAATTGAGTCACCATGCTGGGGGGCATGCTTACTTTTTCAAGCATAGTTTATCTTTGTTTCAAGCTTGTGTAAAAATGAAACCAACTTCAAGCAAAGTTTCCTGATTTCAAGCTTGTGTAAAATGAAACCTTTCCCCATTTTACCTCTTGTGATTGCCATTTTATTAGCCTGTTTTTCCAGATGAGCCTTGGTTTTCTCACTCCATCGTCACTTTCTACTTGGCCGATCATATGCCTTCACTTGGTTGTTTTACCCGTTCCTAAGGAACCGCTGCGATGAGTGGTCTTGCTAGCCAGCCTCTTGACCTTTATTTGTTTTGAGCAGTTCCACCACCACCAGAACCAGTTGCTACCCTTGATACCACTCGTTCCTTCAGGAGGAGTCAAATTTCAACTCTTTTCTGACTCTTTAAACATGAAAAGATTGCCGAGTCCCTTGTCGTTTCGATCTCGTTAAAGTGGCCATGAAACGACATCTACCCAGTATACATTTACCACTCTTTCGAGCTGGGATAGATTATTTACGAAAAAGGAATACCCTAGCCTATCGCGACTAGGAGGTTTTCTCAGACATAGTTTTCTACCTTTTCGGGTCTGAGGAACTATTTACGAAAAGCGACCGTTGGAGTTTACTTTTCTGCTATCTTTTCAAACTCTCTAAACATGAAAAGACGTCGAGTTCTTCCTTTATCAGACTCGTTAAATCCTGATGACATCGGATCCAGTCGTAATGACGATATTTGAGTTTCTCCTTCCTAGGGCTTGTTAAATGTACTAGGATGGATTTGTTCGAAGGATGGACTTATATGACAAGCATATGGTATCCTCTTCAAGCTTGTGTAAAAATAAAGAGGTACTTGCCAGGAATGGTGGGGAAAATGGAACCAACATCATTGTCGTGTCAGCAGTATGTCGCTCTTGAACATGGCACTTGTCTGCATTCATGTCGGGTTGGGGACATCTCATCTCGTTTTTCACTTGCCTCCATGGGTTTGGGTAATCATTTTTGACCTCTCATCTGCTCTTTTCCTCGTCACTATGACCTCTGATCTTTTCATGTCAAATACTGCCAAGTCCACTATCGTGCCACCGATATGTTCAAGAGAAGTTGACCTCTACAAGTACCAACCTTCCTCTGATTCTCATCTGATCATGATTCACAAAGACATTATGATCCTCTGTCTCGTGTTGATGATGTGGGAAACATTATGGCCCACCTTCGATCAAGGTCACTTCCTGTTGACTTCAACTCATCCAGGAAGATGATCTAGAGACTCCCTTCTGGTACCTTGGAGCCTGCATGCCTCAATGGCAGGTTTTTCGCATTCGACGTGAGGTTTTCATCATTGACCTCCGATCGAGTGATTCTACGGGTGTTCGACACCAGCTCATTGATTCACATGCCGTAGATTGTACCTATAGTACCTTGAGGGCCATTGTCATCATTGGTGGTACGTCTCATGTCTGTTAACAGCTTTCATTATTGGTTGGTAATCAGACGATGTTCTTGCATGTTTGACTTCAGCTCACTTATTCACATGCTTGAACTTGTACTTTCTTTGGGTCGAGATGGAGAGAAAGACCCTAGATTTTGTCTGTTGAAATCCAGGCTGCGATTTTGTGGATTATTGTGATTATTTACATGACTCATTGAATGGATGGCTGCGACCATACCTGAGTCTATTTATCGATCCTCACTGGATGGCTGCGTCCATGCCTCAGATCTGGGTTATTATGTGCTCTGTTATGGATGGCTGCGCCCATACCACGTATATATCATGTATTTGAGGTATCATTTGTACTTCTCTATGCAGGTTTTCCAACGGCGGTGTTTTCAGTTGGACACGTTCTCGTAAAGCATTTCACCCCTCTCTCTCTCTCTCTAGCCTCATGCTTTAGGGGGAATCCGTTACATAGCAATTTGTCACCATCCCTGCAATCCCCGTCCCGCACATTGGAGGGCTTATTCTGTGACCTGTGAGCAGTGACATAACTTGAAAAAAGTTTCATGGCATTGCCCTAAACATGTACTTTCATTGCCCTGAAGACAACTCCTTGTGAAAAACCCTAAAAACACCCCTTTTTACATTGGCGCGGGAAGCCAATTCAGTACCCGCGCCAATGGGGGAAATCCTTCAAAGAGGGCATGCCAATTGGCGCTCTGTCTCAGAGTCGCACTCATGCCAGCCATTTTAAGGAGTGTTTTAAAAAAATAAATGGCGGAAGTTTCGTCCTAACCAATCCATAAACTGGTATCTATCTTGAGTTGGGAGGTTTGGCTCCAGATCTCCATGTAGAGGAAGTGGTTTTCCACCTCTCATGGAAGCTTCCTTGAGGATAGGGCCAATCCCATGATTATAGGGATCCCAACTCGCCTTCCTCCATATAAAAACTTGCTCATCTCCACGCCTTTGCAAGCTAGTCTCCAAGTTCCCAAGAGCCTAATGCTACAAGAGCCTTGATTCATTCCCTTAAGGCCAAATCCAAGCAAGGAGATTATTGTCGAGACATCCGGAGAGAGAGGCTTGTCCCATCCCTGACAGGCTTTATCGAGACATGTTCTGCTGACGACCCTCCGAAGGAGAATTCAGCGTCAGAGCTATGGTTGTATTCTTCCTTTGATGAATTAATGATAAGCGACTATTGGTTATGGTTCCACTCTTGTTCTTGATGATGATCATGAGTTATGTCTTCTCTGACTGACATATAGTTGTATGTACTAGATTTTACGCTTGTGTTTGTTTTGTTTCTTGCATGTGTAGGTGTCCGATCACGGAGATCGTGAGGATTTTGATCTGCCGGAGCTAAGGAATGGGAGCGCTACTTTATCTACGAGTGACAGCGTTGGATTCCAGGTAAGCCTTCATCGCTAGTTGGTTTATTTGAAATTAGGAACCTGCACTATAGCGTGTGACGATTGTTGCTAGACCCAATCTGGGCTAGTAGGGATCGCCTCTATCCGCAGAGGGGATTTACCTCCACAACACCTATGTTTTCTCCATCTATCCCCAATTGGTTCATCAGTAGGTTCTTTCCCAATTCTGACTTTAGCATGCTGAGTTTGGGTTTCCGCTTCTGCCTGACTTCCTCCTGAAATCGTGGTTTGTTTCCCCCAGCTTGTCCTCGACCTCTTTCTCTTAAATTCTTCCCAAGTCTTTCCTTGCTGGCCTAGGACATCCAACATGATCAATTTGATGAGTCCGTGATTGGTCAGGCATGCTTCTGGGTGTGTTTTTGTCTTTACTATTGTCGCCATATGCTTGATGTTCCCTAATAAGTAGAATGGAAGATTAATATTTTGTTCGTGTCGAAGGTGATTAAGTAAAGGTTAGTGATAATTAAACACTATCATGGATCTTCCCTCACAAGTGATATATTTAATTAAACCCAGGGCGACATCTGCCCAAGGCTGAGGAAGTGACAACCTGTCAATTCCTCTACCTTTCTTCTCCAGTTTTTCTTCTCCTTTCAAGAAGTATTCTTTCAAGGAGGGGTCATTGATTTTTTCTGTTAAACCACCTTCGTCACTCTACTAGCAATGTAGTTACTCGAGAAGTTACCTCTTCAGTCACCTCAACTTGTAGGCCCCTAACTCGGGTCTGATTGATGTTCAAATTATGAGTGAATTCGATTGCCACCGTCTCATCCTAGCCTTATAGCTTTTGGAAATACTCACTCCATCCAGCATCTCTGAATGTATGGTAGGCATCTGGATAATTCTGCAAGGCATCCATAGAATTTGGCTCGTGCTTGAGCATTGCTCCACCCATCTTCTTGTTGTTTCTAAATTCGCTTCTTACTTCTCAGCCCCACTGTAATATCACTGCACTGCTCACTACTTCTCGGTGTCTCTGCTTATTGCAATTGACGAGTTTTCAATGAGGATACAAGGTTTCAGTTAAGGAGGTTGATGGGAGGTGACATATTTTATGGATTAATGAATCGTACCTCACACTACTCTTCATAAATGTCCCGTTATGGAAAGTAATGGGTTATAATACACACGCTCTTTCCAACCAGATTTGGTCATCATTGGCATTTTTACTATTAATTGGGTGCATGAAGATTTGATAGAGGTTTATGACTACGAATTTTTTCAATGATTTCAAGACATATCCCCTCCCCCGCCTTAATGGTGATGACCGCCCACGACCGTCACGGGAATATCATTACTTCTGCCAAAAATCACCAAATCATAAATGATAACGTTACCTTTTGAATGACATACCTGAGGTGACGTGGAGGAATATTTCAAATTGGCGGCATACTTCTTGCAGCACTCGTGTTGTTGCATTTGGCTGGCATGATGATTTAGTTTATGGGATGAAACATAAGAAACAATGTTCGTGGTTGTCGGCTGTTACATGTGTAACAACCAATACAACCCTTAGATTATTCTTCAAAAAACATAATAATTAGGAGAAAGTGGTACAGAAAAGAAAACCAAATGAATACCATCATCCTATGAAATGGATCGGGAAGGGAAGATGATGTTTCATGGAGAAAAAAATGGGTGTAACAGCTGCCACAAGAGTGGTTTTCAGCTGTTACAAACTATCTGACTGCACCCGAGAAAGAGATTTTCACAGTTAGATTTATTATTTTTGTTTTGTTTTCTTTTTTTATTTTGTTATATATATATATATAGGTGTAATAACTACCACAAGGGTGGTTTTTAGCTGCTGCACTTATTGGAATTTTAATTTTCATGAACAGGAGAATGTTCCCCTGCTATTGTAACATGAAGATCAGAGTCTGCAACAATGTTAACAAATGATTCCTTCGAAGCAGGTTGATGATATAACCTTAGACGGTGCCCATTAACCAGTAACGGTGTCTTAGCACTGTCGATGGTGACAAATTGTATAATCCCATTGTCGAAGACTATTTCCACTTCGTAAGGACCTAGCCATTTGGTGCAGAGCTTGCCTCTAAAATCCTTGAACCTTGAATCATACAAAAGATTCCAAAATACGTTCTGAAACTTTTTCTTCTTAATAAACCCATCATGCCGTCAAGCTCTTTGCTGCTGAATGGTCTCTGTTTGTTGAATAGCAGCTAGTCGTTTCTCTTCCAACTCATTAAGCTGGTTTAGTCTTTCTGTCCATGTCATACTCAAGTCCATATCGACTTGCAATCTTCGATGGGGAAAAGAGGATTCTTAACATACACCAATTCATATGGTGAGAAGCCTATTGTATTCCTCCATGTTCTCCTATAAGTCCATAGTACCTCTGGAAGTTTCTCGGCCCAATTTCTTTGGTGGTTAGCTTCTGTCTTTGTTAAGATTCCTTTAATGAATTTATTGGTGCTTTCCACTTGAACATTTTCTTGTGGGTGATACGGTGAAGTGATTCTGTGATGAATTCCATACTTTTCAACTAGATTCTTGATTAAACGAGATGTGAAATAAGGCCCCCCATCTGTCACTATCTCTCTGGGTATCCCGAAGCGAACAAAAATATCTTCAAATAGGAAGTCTGAAATAACCTGCTCTGTTGCTCTAATTAGTGCCTTTTCTTCAACCCACTTTGTGACATAATCGGTGCAGACCAATATGTATGATTTTTGCTGCGATAAAGGATTAATTGGCCCCACAAAGTCTAGGGGCCATTTCTCAAATGGTTCTATCACTATCTGAGACTGTAATGACATCTCATCTGATTTCAGAGGCTGGCCCATCCTTTGGCAGCTATCACATCCTTTCACAAAATTCTTGGCATCCTAGAATATAGTTGGCCAGAAGTATCTTGTTCAGAGTAATTTATATTCTTTCATTTTTTTAGTGCAATTCTCTCCACAGGGTCCCTCATGACAAGCCTTCAAGATCTCAAATACCTCATCTTCTCTAACACATCGCCTAATCTGAAAATCTGGCCCAATGTGATAGAGATTGCTTTCTATTGAGGAGTAGGTAGCACTCTGTTGTATAATCTTCCTTCTTTCCTTGGAAGACAATTGGTGTGGGAATTTTCTTGTAGCAAGGTAATTGGTTATATCTGCATACCGTGGTGAGTGAATAGAGATTGCAAAAAGATATTCATTTGGAAAATAATCCTCAGTGGTAGTGCAGTCATCACTTATAGTTAATCTAGAAAGAAAATCAGAAACTACATTATCTTTTCCATGTTTATCTAAAATAGTAATATCAAATTATTGTAACAACAATAACCATCTTGTAACTCTACCAGTAGTAACAGGTTTTTTCATCTAAAATCAAATTGCAGCATGGTCAGTGTGTACAAATACTTGATACCCGGTCATGTAGTGTCGAAATTTGTTGATAGAATGCACTACTGCTAGGAATTCTTTCTCAGTAAGTGTAGTTGAGTTCTGTTGGAGTTAAGTTCTTATTGGTGTAATAAATGGAGTAAGGTTTATTCTCCTCCAGCTTCCCCAGAACAACGCCCACAGCTATGTCAGATGCGTTTGTAGCAATATGAAATGGAAATTCCCAGTTTGGTCCTTGTAAAATAGGTGTTGTTGTTACATAGTTTTTTAACTTTAAGAAGGCATGCTCACACTTCCCTGTCCACACAAATTTCACATCTTTCATGAGTAATGAAAATAGAGGAGATGAAATATTTGAAAAGTTCTCTATAAATGTCCTATAGTATCATGCATGTCCCAAAAAAACTACGTACCTCTTTTGGAGTCTTAGGGATCAGGATTTTCGAGATTACCTCAACTTCTGTAGGATCTACCTTGATTCCATCTTCTGAAATGAAATGTCCCAGCATAATTCCCTTGGTCAGCATCATGTGGAATTTTTTCAGGCTCAGAGAAACATTATTTTGTTCACAACATTCCAACACTTTTTCCAAGCTAGCTAATGTTGTCTCAAAGGCATCCCTGTAGGGTGTAAAATCATCCATAAATATTTCAAGACAGTCATTCAAAAGATCATGAAAAATACCCAATATTTCCCTCTGAAAGGTTGTTGGTGCATTACAGAGGCCAAAGGGAAGGACTCTGTATGCAAAAGTACCCCATGGGCAAGTGAATGTTGTCTTGTCTTGGTCTTTCGGGGAAATCTGTATTTGATTATAGCCACTAAACTCATCTAGGAATGAAAATATTTTTTTTTCCAGAGAGAGTATCCAAGACCTGATCAATGAATGGTAAAGGAAAATGGTCCTTTTGAGTGGCTATGTTAAGCTCCCTATAGTCAACACAGAATCTCCATTTTTTGTTCTTTTTCAGAACTATGACAAGCGTAGACACCCATTGGTTGTCAAAAATGGGGTAGATGAACTTAGCATTAAGGAGTTTCTACAATTCTTCTTTCACTGTCTCCTTAAGTGCGGGGTTTATTCGGCGTTGCGGTTGTCTGACTAGTTTGAAGTCCTCTTTAAGGTAAATGCGGTGAGTGCATAGGCCAGGATGGATTCCTTTCATATATGTATAGTCCCATGAGAATTCCTTTTTGCATTTCTATAACAGTTGTATCAACAATCTGTTTTGTTCAACAGTCAGGTTAAGATTGATGTTAAAACATTTCCTAGGTTCGATTTCAATGGGACTGCTGATAGTATGCAGAGTTGTTTTCAAATGTTCAATAATTGCATCATCTACCTCATATTCTTCCCCCCAGATCTCTAATGGAGGCAACAAAGAGTGAATTACTAATAAAACCATTAATGATATCATCCTCCGTTTCATCCTTAAAGTATTGTTCTTTTCCAAGCGTGAGAAGAGGTAGGGAAAGATTAGATTCAGGTGCAAATTCATCCCACCGGGGACTACTCGAATCCATATGAGGTTTTTCTGGGGGATAAATATTTAGGTTCTGAGTGGCCTTTCCATCTGATATCACCATAGGTCCGGACCTACATCCGATATATGCATCTGCAGTGGCCAGCCACGATCTTCCAAAGATTAAAGGATGACCCCCCAGGTTGGATTTGGTTTGTAAAATAAAAAAATGAGCCAAATAATTCTAGGAAGCCACAGTGATAACCACATCTTCTATCATTCCCTCGGGCTTGACACAAGACCAATTTTACAATTCAAGCACTGTGGGTGTAGGTCTAAGTCCATGAAATCCTAGGGAGATGAAGAGTTCTTTAGTTGTGACATTAATGGTTGTCTGTAGATCAATCAAAGTATTTTTTATAGGCTGATTTTCAATATGGACAGTCACTGTAGGGTTCCCTGGGTCATTATATTTAGTCAACAAAGGTTGATCAATCATGAGATCAGACAATTTCCCCATGAAATGGATAGTAGCAGGGTCTTTAGGTTTCCTTCCAAGCATTTTGACGCATAGATCCCTCACTTTTTTAGCATAGATAGGTACTTCCTTAAGAGCTTGTAACAACGGAATTCACACATACAAATTTTACAATTCCTTGAGGAATTTGAATTTAGGTTGTGAGACCAGCCCAATTTCAGTAAATCGTTGAGGGTATGGAGGATTATGAATGCTAACAGCTGAGTCAGCTATCACAGATGCACCAGAATTTCTTGGATTTTTTGTTGTAGGAACAATAGATCCTCCCAAGCTAGCTGCTATAGATGTAACAATAGGTGTTCTATCAGTTGTTACATGTGTAACAACTACCTCAGAATCACCCATATCCTTTCTAGGTGATTCACATTCTTCGGTAATAATGGGAATATGCTAAGATCTTATTACTTTCTCTAATCGAAGATGGACCTAATTAAGTCCAATAGGAGTAATAAGATAAGTCTGGAGGGTAACCAGAGCATCCATGCTTTGGGCTACCTTATTATTTGGATCGGGGTTAGGTTGCACAGGTAATTTGGGTTAGACAGAAGGTGTAGGATTTTGAATAGAAGGCAGTTGTAACTGCTATTGCTGTATTGATATTTGAGGGGATACTAGACCTTGGCCATTATTTCTCTAGTTCTGACCCCAAGGATTGGGTTGTGATGGAGGATATTGCATTGGTGGAGGATACGACCACTAGTTCCATGGTGAAGGAAATTGTGTTGAGGAAGTAGAAGGATACGGCTATAGGTATTGTTGACTATTATAAACATTATTCCAAGGATAAAAAGAGGAAAAATATGAAGGCACACCTATAGGTAATGGTTGCCATGGTCTCTTTGATCCGATGAAATAAGAAGATTGGGAATCCTCATTTGGTTCTTGAAGTACCACCTTCAATATGGGAAATTCAGGACACTGATTCATAGAATGTGCCAACTCATAGATGTTGCATAGGTTGACACTATTCAATACACCTTCTCTTTCCAAATGTTTCTTTTTGCATTGGGGGCAAAATATTGCTAAGGATGGTTCAACTTTTGCTTGTGCTTTCTTAACTTGTACCGTAGTGATCTGGGTAGAGAGAGCGCTAAGGACGTTAGTTTTAAAATCCTCAAATAAATTCCCGATCTCTGCTCTGGTTACTCCTCCACTCATGGAATTTTGTATTTGGAGTGAAGAATCCCAAATTGAAAATTTCCTTTTGACCGATCCGCTTGAGCTATGCAGGCAAAGCTTCATTATTTCATCAAGAGGTTCTTGTGATATGTCTCCTTTTCCCAACAAGTTCAGATGCTCCAGACAATCATCTCTTATACCTCCTAAGAATACTGGCTTTAGAATTTCTGGGTCTAAGTTACTGAACTTAGACCTTTCTAAATTGTAATGAAATCACTCCATATTGTCTTCCAAGCTTTCCTCCTCCTTTTGAGCAATTCTGAAAATATCGTCCTTCAAATCCTTGGTTTGACAGTAATCCCGATACTTAAAGAGGAAGGCCTCCCTCATGTCATTCTAGGTCCGAAACGTGCCAACACCCAGTCTCATGAACCATCTTAATGATGTTCCTTTCAGAGTAGCAGGGAATAGTTTTAGCTTCTAGGCATTTGAAGTGTAGTCATAACCTCTATACAGCACATCGAAATCGAATAGAAAGAGTATTAGGGTCTTCAACAACCATCCCTTGAAAGGATGGTAGGGATGATAAAGGAATATTCTTCATAGGAGCTTCATCTCATGTTACTACTATTGGGAATTCAAAAGTAACATAGCTATATGTCTTGACATTCTCGTCCCCCATGGCTGATAATTCCTGATGGGATGAAATCACCTCAGAGTGTACTGGATATTGAAAAATAAAAGGATCAATTTGTTCCAATACCAGCTATTTAACAACACTACTAGCGTCCAAATGATGATCAATTAAATGTTGTTCCTTAGGTCCCTGATGCTCCCCACTGGTCTCTCCGTCTCCTTAAATTCTCAGATCCTAATCAATGATTTTCCACTGTTGTTTTGAATCTGGATTCTTGATATCAGGAGTGGATATGTTGTTCGAAGGGTGGTGAGGTCCAAACACGGAAGGCACCGATGGCCCAAACTTTGATATGGTAGATTATTTCTGTGGTCCCGTCTTCCTATTATCTCTGTATGATGTAGACTCTTCATTTTCTTCCCTTGAGATCAGATCTCCAAAGAATGTCTTTCTTCCCAAATTTTCACTCTTCTGTTCCTTCTTACGACCCATATTTCATGTAGTCAATAGAGTGGGGGGTGTTTGTAGATGTTGATGTCATCCTACCGGCACACATGGGCACTATGTGTATCAATTCATCCTATAAGTGCCTCAGTTTCTACAGTAGTGAACCTGCTCAAGTTTGTTAGAGCGATGCGCAGGTTGTTACCTCTCGTCTTACCACGCAACGACTGTATAGTTGAAGACACTCTAAAAGAACACCCAAAAATTCAAACTTCTAAGTGTCCCAGTAAGACATTGGTGAGCCCGCTCAAGTTTTTTAGAGTGATGCATAGGTTCTTACCTCTCGTCTTACTGCCTGATAATTGTGTCACTGGAGACACTCTAAAAAAAAAAAAAAATGCTCAAAAATTCACTTTCCTAAGTGTCCCAGCAAGACACTGGTGAGCCCACTCAAGTTCGTTACAGTGCTTCGCAGGTTCTTACCTCTCGTCTTACTGCCCGACAATTGTGTCACTAGAGACACTCTAAAAAAACAAAATGCTCAGAAATTCATAGTCCTAAGTGTCCTAGCAAGACATTGGTGAGTCCACTTAAGTTCGTTAGAGCGCTACGCAGGTTCTTAACTCTCGTCTTACTGCCCGGCAATTTTGTCGCTCGAGACACTCTAAAAACACACGAAAATTGCACCTTTAAGAAATAGCTCTGATTTCTTGGATCGTCACTACCATCCTCGGAAACGGCACCAAAATTTTGGGATGTATTAATCACTGTTGAATGACTAAAAAAGTACACATAAATGATCAATCCAGGGACGTCTTTTATTTCAATGACAGTTGCACTGTCTCTGCCGATACACCCAACCAGAAGTAATTCCAAATAAAAGAAATCATTGCTGAAGTAAATTCTGGAAGAAAATCAATTATATAGAAATAAAATTATCTACAAGACTGTAATCACACTTCAATTAATCTATTCTAGCATGCCACACAACCATTATCAAGCTGGTGTCTCTAATCTCATATGTGTAATAGCATACCAAATATTGAAATTGAAGCAGATATATTCACAGCTGAAACAACAGAAACAACACCTCTACTGATACATAAACACAAATACAAACACATATACGCAACTACCTTAATCACTGCAATCCCTGCTAAGAAGGATGGCCCTTCCTCCCTAGCAAGGTTTAGGTAGAGAAAGAACTTAACGGAAACTAAATCGAATAACACATGTAACAACAATAACAAGATATTCTGTATTAATATGAGAAAAATTACAGAGCCAAAATAATGTTGTTCTCCACTAACCTTTAGACCTCTAGGGCCAAGAAATATATAATGGTTACATCTCAAAAAATCAAGGGATAGATCAATCATGAGAATCTATGATTCTCATGTTGATCGAAATAAAATACATATGGTTATAACCGTTTCTTAATAAAATTCTGACTAGAAAATTATAGATTACAATCAAAATTGCCCATAGGTTGTTATCCAAAAATAAAATACTTAATAACTTCTAAAAATATCAAGATAAACAACAGTTGTAGCGTAACATCTAAAGGACAGGTCAGCAATAGGAGTTGACGAGATCTAGTCAGCGGTGCAACTATATCAGTAGTTCACCAGCAGGTCCGTAACAACAAAGTGTAACAACAGTTTTCCAGCGGGTCTGTAAAAGCAAAGTTTAACAACATCATGGTGTAAAAAACACGTTGTAATAGCACACCCTTAACTACTCCTGTATACCTCATGGCTGGGATCTTTGGTGCTACAAATGACATCTGGAAAGGCAACACAAATACCATATATCTTCTCCAAACATTCATCCTCAATTAATCATAAAAAGGGACGATATATCATAATAATTGATGAAATGGCAGAGTAATTAAAATAAGGTGAAACAACACACGTTAGGATAGAAAGGTAGGAAAAAGAGGAAAAGATAGTCCCATTGGTTATGGTCATGAGGTAAAATAGGGAAAAAAAAGTAGGAAAAGTGTGCAAAATTGGTACCCAGCAATTACCTCTAGCCTTTTAAAATTCATAGGGTGGTTGGTTTGTATTGGATCCACTTTTCTTAGGATATATCATGTCTACTACTTGACCTTCCTCTAGCTCAAACAATTAGAACACATTATTAAGTGTTTCTTCCTCTTATATCTTTGTAATGATATGTCTCTCCATAGGCTAATCAATATCTTACAAACCAATGCTTCCTTTTAGACAATCATGATCCATCTAACTAAACGTGCTCACCTACTTGTGCCATCACTTTTTTTCTCTCTTCCAAGTTTCTAGACATATTCTCCCCACCTATTCTTCTCTCCAAGATCTTTCCAATTATTAAATCCCCTTATTTGAACAACTGTTTGGTATTCTCTTGACACCTTTAATGAAACCTTTTGAACTCTTTTACTTGTGCATCTATGTCTCCATCCTCACTAATACCCATTTTCATTACCAAAGTATTGTGATGAATCCCCTTCATTCTATTCATCCACCACTTCTCAATTATTGCATTTTGATTAAAATCCTATTTTTCCCTCTTTAATACATGTGCTTCCTCCTTGGCACCTTATTCACTTCACTATTCAATATCATTCAATCCATTATAGGTCACCTCCAAGTAGTGGTGCTTACACTTCCATGGTTGGAGAACTAAAAAAACAAATAAGCTACGTACATGAAATAAGAATGCTCAAATAATCAAGAACTGGTAACTTTCCTTATTATAATATATTTACGCATGGGTTTTATCATGCCAATTAATAATTTGGTTAAATATCAATAATTCTAACAAAATTCATTCCAAACAATAAAAAACACAAGCAATAACATAACAAGCCAATATAGATTCGCCACTTGACCTTCCATACAGGCCAACAATGACAATCATATTTTTTTAATGGGAAAAAGCTACAAGAAATTACTATCCCTCATGCAAGTGAATAGGAGGAAAACACTAAAGATAAAATATATCGGGTTTATTTTGGTTGGGTTGTTTCCATTTTTCGTTTTCTTTTTATTTTTCTTTTGTATGAAAGGTGATAATATGAATTTTTCACCGCCCTGCCCCTGCTTGACCCATCTCTCGATCTAGATCCAAATTCAATGTCTTCCCCAGAGACTTCTTGTGAATAATCCTCATTTCTCAACGTATCATTCAACCAAGACTTCGATTGTTTTTCTTGTGGCTCAAAGTAGAGTAAGGATGCATGGTGGGTTGTATTTCATGTCTAGTCCCTTGATAGTGAGTGTGACCGGTACCATGGGATTTCGATAAAATCTACATTGTGTAAATATTAGGAGAGGTTTTCAGGACAATTTAAATAACTAAGTAGAGGGGTCTTTCCTCTGAAGTAAAATCTTAGGTTAACTTTCTGGACAAATATATGAAACTCAGAGCACTTCTCCAACTTTTGGAGGGATTTGACCCACATTTTAGAGAATCTATGGAAAAGTTTAGATTTGAGATATATAAATTGTACAATTTATGCAAACATTTCATATTTCACGAAGATGCCTGAAGCTCGCTTTAAATCCTACAAATAAGGAAAATGTATCTCCATTTCGGTATTCGAGTCTGTGTTGTTATTCTGAGCTCTCTCTCTCTCTAAATCTTTGTGTCATTATGCCTTTAGGTCAAGTTCGACAAACCTACACATGTGAATTGTTGAGCTCCAAAAATGTTATTTCTTCCACCACATTCCACTCCATTTCTTTTATCCATTAATAATCCCAGGCTCAAATGATCAATGAAATTAGTTAAAATTACTTTCAGAATGAATATCATGGCTAACTTGCTATGTTTTTGTGATTTTGTCATTGTAGTACTTTTTGAACTGAAACTAGCTACAGAATGAAGACATTCTGTAGCTAGTTGCCAATTTTGCAGCCATATTCATGTTTAAGCAGGTTCCAGATGTCCTCTCAGGGAAAACCACACATGGTCGTATTCCACGTCATGCCCTCAGCATTTTTTCTCTCCATGAAGATCGAACGAAATTCTGTACGTGGTTATGCACGTGAGAACTCAAGCTAGGAGATAGACTCCTAATAGGACAAGGACAGTCTAGATGTCCTTTGTCATATTACGATGCCACCTTTAGAGTTCTAGTTCAATTTCAATATGGAAAGACAGTAATCCCTGTATTATCTCAAGTTCTGTTATGTAAATTTGCTATAAATATGCTTGGGAAACCGAGAGACAAAGGTTAGATTTTGGTTAGATTTTATGGTTGACTGTTAGATCTTTGAAGTCCGAGAATACTCTGTTTTGAGGTGATTCCTCTTTAATGAAAGAAGCAGCATTTCCTTGAACGCGTTGAGTCGATTTTGAACTAGATTTCATGCTACTCTGGTGGTAGAGGGCCCCTGCCTCATGAGCGGCCTTGTTTATGCAGTAGATAAGTATTTTAGTCTCGCTTTTATTTCTAGTTTAAGTAGAATTCTGAAGCTTATGTTCATATTTGTTTATATTTACTATCACAGCCAAACTTACTCTAATCAACTTTTCCAAAATATCATTATGAAGAATAAGGCACAACTATGATAGTGTAGGTTTTATTTTCATTTACTTTCGTTAGTTATCACAGTTAAAACTTACTCTAATAAAATTTTCCAAAATATCATTATGATGAATAAGGCATAACTATGGTATTGTCAGTTTTAGTTGCTAGTTTACACCAAGTGGCATAGCCAATTTTACTCTTACAAAGCTCTTCCAAAATATCATAACAATGAGTAAGAAGTAGCTGTGGTGTCTTGGATTTCAGTTTTATTTGCTTTCAGTCTTGTGTTTATGTTCAATTGCTTTGAATGATACAACCATACTTGTTCTCACAAACTCTTCCAAAACATCATTCATACTGAACAGGATGGATTGTAGAATTCCTTAGGTTAGTTGCATGTTGACTTAGTTATAGCACTCCGGAGGTAGAATGCATGTGGTTCAGCTCTGTCATTTCATTCTCCAGTTTGATAATGGCTTTTCAGTCTAACATTTTTTACTGTACTTCAAATAGACTAGTGACACTCTAGTTTAGTTTTAGCACTCCAGTCTAGTTGTCATCCATTGAATTTTTAAGTTATATTAGTTGTTAAATTCAAATACCACGGTCTTCATTATTTACAAAACTTCTTTTGTTCCAACCTTCTATTAATACATAATCATTTGGACAGGAGTTAGTATCAGTCTAAGACCTAGAGTATTTTGCAACCTTTTTACCATTTCACAAACAAGCCCTTTCTCAAAAGACCATTCTAAAAAGGAAATCTATAACTTCTGAGTAAGGCCTAGTGGTGTTAAATTGAGTTGCAGAACAGAATTTGAAGCTATTTTAGAATATAAATATTATGATGCTACAAATGTTCTTTTCCAAATATGTTCCAATAGACCTTTAATCATGGATGAGATGTTGTAACATTGTAAGTTGATTGTTTGATTGTTTAGTTAGGAGAACTTCATTTACACTTAACTGCCCATTTCTCAAGCTCTTCCAAAACATCTTTAATGAATGAATTGGACAAGTTAAGTTCATGTTGTGATGTATTTTCTTGAAGTCATTATCAAGCTTTTTATTTTGCTAGCCATAGTTTAGGCTTTGTTTTGTTGCAGTATTTGCATTTGTCATTTGTCATACATAATTTAGGCTTCACTCTGTTTTTAACCAATAGCTTCTTCTCACCAGCATTTAGCTCTTTCCCTTGTGAATATAAAACCATAAAAAAACCAAAAACATCATAAAAGCACTAGACACAATGTAGTGGGAAACAAATACCTAGGCACATATAGTGCACCACACTTCAGCAGTTTACCAACCCTGGTTGACAATTTAGGAGACTAGGTTGAGCACAAACGTTTTGGCGTCGTTTTCGGGGAAGTGTAACTAGGTAACCTTGTTTCTTAACTCCCAAAAACAATTATATGCGTAGAGAGAGAGAGACTCAAGGGGTAGATTCATAAGAAGTAGCAGCAGAAGCTTGATCCATAGAACACCACTTGTTTCATCTAGACCAAGAACCAGTACACCTCCAACTCAGACCCAAAATCCATCCTTTACTGATCCTAGACTCCCAGAGGACTTAAGATCAGATATTTCATTAGAAAGACCTTCCACTGAACCTGCCTTAGAAGAAGATTCAGGGACCTCTGTTAGAGACACAAACTTTTCCACTTCCACAGAAGAATCAACTATGGCAGAAGAAGGGGGAGGAGGAGTCTTTAATGGAGAACACAAATTATTTGGAAGGGGTAGAGGTAGAGGTAGAGGAAAAGGAAGTAGAGGTGTAGAAGGAGAAGGAGGAAGAGGAAGAGGTAGAAGAGATATGGGAAGCTCTTTTGGATTTCCTATAGTAGATGAAGAAACTAATACAACCATGAAAAAAATTTCACCCTCTGTCCTTCCAAACTTCTATGGACTTAAAACTGAAGATCCTGAAACCTTCCTATTTGAATTTGAAGTCCTATGTAGAACTTATGACTACTTACAAGATTCTCAAAAACTTAAACTATTTCCTTCAACATTGAAAGGAGCAACATTGAAGTGGTTTATGAGTTTGATCAACAGTTCTATTAGGACATGGGAAGACATGAAACAAGCATTTCTAGAGAGGTATTTGGATTATTGTATGCCAGTCAATCATAAGGAGGAAGTGTTTAAGATGTTACAAAAAAAAGATGAAAACTTGGAAGATTTGTTGGAGACATTTCATTACAACATCAAAAGAGCAAAAATGGAAAACTTAGATCAAGACACCTTAAAAGCTCTCTTGTTGAAAACAATTAGGGATGAATGGTTGGATATCCTTAACATGATGGGAAAAGGGGATATATCTCAGCTCACATTACCTAAAATAGCCGAGTTATGTATCAACCTTTCAAGAGGGAAATCTAAAACTATAAAAGGCCCAAGAGACCCCGCTCTTGCAAGGGTAAGTAAGTCTGCTTCTGGGACGGTAAGTAGGGCAGAGATAGGACATATGATTGATGAATTCAAATTCAACATCTTAGGAATCTTAGGGAGTCTTAGTGAACAAATAGACACCCTTAAGTTACAAAACAAGCAAAAAGCTGAATCTGATGCCTTAGCAATCTTTTTTCCCAGATGTAGATAGAAGCATGCCCTGAGAGAATGTCCTTTCGATGAAAAATTTGTAGATACCTGTGTCATTTGTTCAAAAAAACATGAGACCAAGATTTTTCCTTCACTTCCTGGTCTTAAAGCTGTCTTTCAAGAAGAAATTCCTACAAGTTCCACATAATCTCTCAATTTTGTCTCTAGAAGGCCTTGGCAAGGACCCCAAACACAAGGATTTCATGATCAAATGTATAATCAACCTCCACCAAATTGGAATTCTTGGCAGCAACCTTGGTCCCAATTTCAAAATCAATCTCAAGCTTTGGCACAAGGGGCACAATATCCCTATGGAAGATACTCTTAGTACTATCAATATCCACCATCTTATCCACTATATCCACATTTTCCTCAACAACAAAATCCTCAACAAAATCCTCAAAATCCACAACATCAAAATCAACCACTTCCATTACCATTTCCTCAAAAATAAAATCAGTTGCCTACTCAACCCATACCAAACCCCAACAATAAAAATCCTCAGAACACATATATGATAGAAGGCCAACAGTTTCCAACTTATTTAATTACTCCTCTAGATCTTAGTGATGTTCAACTTAGGTCTGGAAGAATACTTGAAAAGAGGAAACCTTCTGTGATTATACAAGAACAAGACAACTCTAAGGAAGATTCTCTACGAGAAAATAAAAGTCTTGAAGAAGACACATCTTTTCAGGACCCAAACATTGAAAAATCAAAACAAAAAGAACCAATAATTTCAACTCATGTATTAGAGCAGCCATCAACATCCACTCCTACACCTCCCTTTCCAGAAAGATTACAAATTGATAGAGGTGTAGAAAAAAAAATTATGGTGCCTAATTATGATTTCCTAGATGAGCTAAGAAATGTTTGCATCAAGATTCCATTATTACAAGCCATCAAGGAAATCCCAATTTTAGCAAAGACAATAAAGGAGTTGAGCATGAAGAAAACAAGAAAAAGAATAAGAGAAACAAAGAAAATTCAACTGGCAGGAAAAATAGCAGATATTATGATGGGCAAGATTGCTATTCCAAAGTATCTTGACCCAGGAAATCCAGTTGTTAAAATTCACATCAATGGAATTGAAATCCAAAACACACTCATTGATTTAGGAGCAGCAATCAATATCATGAGTAGGCAAATCATGGATAAACTGAAACTTCCTAATCTTCTCTTTACACCCACATTATTACAATTAGCAGACAGATCTGTGATCAAACCTGATGGGGTAATAGAAGACATTCTAGTGTCCCTAGATTCTTGGGAGTACCCTGTGGATTTCATGATCCTAACTCCTAAGAATAATCTAGGAGGACACCCTATTATATTAGGAAGACCTTGGTTAGCTACAACTGATGCTTTCATTAGTTGTAGATCCGGTGATATGTACATCTCTGATGGTAGTTCAACTAAGAAATTCACTTTGTATCCTCCAGCAAGGACAATTACAGATTTAGATTATACTCAATGGATAGAGGATGAAGAAGACTTACAACCTCTCTTCACAATTTCAGAAATTAGTGAAGATAGTCAAATTCTGAATACTTTAGAAAACTTTGAATCCTCTTCGGAACATAAACATGACCAATTTCAAGAAGAATCCAACATTGAGTTTTTGTCATCAAGACAAATGTCTCTTCATTCTATGGATAAATTTGGCAGCTCTACAAGTGAGATATTTCCAGGAAAAACTTTAAACATAAACAAGAACCTAGAAAAATCTCAACAAGAAGAGCTAGTCAAGATCTTACAGAGACATTCTTCTGCATATGCATGGGAGTACACCGATATGAAAGGGATAAGCCCCAAGACTTGCACTCATCACATCTACATAGAGGAAAATTGTAAACCAATCAGACAACCTCAAAGACGGATGAATCCAAATTTTAGGGAGATTGTTAAAGAAGAATTGCAGAAATTGTTGAATGTCAACTTTATCTATCCTATTTTAGATAGTCAGTGGGTTTCTCCTTTGGTAATTGTGCCAAAGAAAAATGGTAAATGGAGGGTATGTATTGACTACCGAGAATTAAATAAAGCTACTCTTCAAGATCATTTTCCCCTACCTTTCATAGATCAGGTGTTAGATACCTTAGCTGGCAAAAAGTACTTTTCATTTCTAGATGGGTTTAGTGGTTATAATCAAATTTAAGTAGCACTTGAGGACCAAGACAAAACCACATTTACCTGTCCTTGGGGTACCTATGCTTACTGAGTATTGCCATTTGGATTATGCAATGCACCTGCAACATTTCAAAGGGTAGTATTAGGAATTTTTTCAGATCTAATACATGATTGTGTAGAGGTATATATGGATGATTTCACAGTTTATGGAAACACATTTGAAGAAGCCTTAGTAAACTTGGAAAAAGTCTTAAAAAGATGTAAAGAAGAAAATATTTCACTTAGTCATGAGAAGTGTTTTATGATGTTTACTGAAGGAATTGTTTTAGGACATCACATTTCAGGGGATGGGATTAGAGTTGATGAGTCAAAAGTTGAAGTCATCTCTAACTTATCTATTCCAAGTTGTCAAAAATATGTTAGGAGTTTTCTAGGATTTACAGGATATTATCGAAGGCTTATAGAAAACTTCACCAAGATAGCATCTCCACTTTTCAAATTACTTACCAAGGACTGTGAATTCAAATGGAATCCTGATTGCCAGTTAGCCTTTGAGACCCTGAAAACAAAAATATCTGAAGCACCTATTTTAAGGGGACCTAACTGGAAGTTACCTTTTCATATTTCAATAGATGCCTCAGATACAGCTTTAGGAGAAGTATTGGGACAAAAAGACCTGATTCCTTATGCCATCTACTATACAAGTAAAAATTTGACTCCTTCAGAGTTAAATTATACTGTAACTGAAAAAGAGTTTTTAGCTGTTGTTCATGCCATAAAAAAATTCAGACACTATATAACAGGCTATGAAACTTTTGTTCACATAGATCATTCTGCAATTAGATACTTAATGAACAAATCAATTACTAATGGCAGAGTTATAAGATGGTTATTGCTTTTACAAGAATTCAACATTACCATTCTAGATAGGCCTGGAAAACAAAACACAGTAGCTGATTTCCTATCTAAACTCCAAAACATCAAATATGATACTCCAGTTGAAGATCAATTTCCTGATGAATATCTTTTTGCAATTTCTACTCAGACTCCTTGGTTTGTTGATATTGCTAATTATTTAGTTTCAGGGAAATTTCCTTCAATAATGAATGCAAGAGAGAAAATAAAAATCATTTATGACAGTGCAAAATATTCATGGGTTGCTAATGAGTTGTACAGGACAGGTCCAGATTTTATCATTAGGAGATGTGTTCGGGAAGATGAGATGCTTGAGATTCTCAAAGCATGTCATGATGAACCTTGTGGCGGACACTTTGCTGATAAGAGGACAGCCTATAAGATCCTTCATTCAGGATATTATTGGCCATCCTTGTTTAAAGATGCTAAAGAGTATGTCAAAAGGTGTGACAGTTGCCAAAGGGTAGGGAAACCTTCTCCTTCAGGTGAGATGCCATTACAACCTCAGGTACATATTGAACCTTTTGAAAAATGGGCTTCGGATTTTGTAGGACCTATTAGTCCTCCATCAAGACAAAAGAGATATATATTAGTTTGCACTGATTATGTTACCAAATGGGTAGAGGCCAAGCCATTACTTTTTGCTAATGAAGCATATGTAGTTAATTTTCTTTTTGAGGATATTTTTACTCGTTTTGGTGTCCCAAGGGAAATTGTTACAGATTAAGGAGCTCAATTCACATCAAGGCTAGTGGAACAAATGATGGAGAGGTATAAAATCAGACACAAAAAATCTACTCCCTATAATCCACAAGAAAATGGTCAAGTGGAATCTACTAATAATGTTATTGAAGGGATCCTAACAAAGATTGTCCATCTACATAGAAAAGATTGGGTAGATAGGCTTCCTGAAGCCTTGTGGGCCTATAGAACTACATGGAGAAGCACAACAAACCATACTCCTTATGAACTTGTTTATGGAAAGCAAGTTTTGTTTCCCATAGAGTTCCAGATTCAAACTTTCAAAATGGCAGTTCAGCTAGGACTTGATCTATCAGAGGCACAAAAGCATAGATTGGAGCAGATTAATGAATTGGATGAGATCTGACAAGATGCAGTTCAGAAAACCAGTATAGTCCAACAGCAGAGGACTAGATGGCATGACAAGTACATCAAGGAAAAGAAGTTCAAAGAAGGTGACTGGGCTCTCTTGTTTGATTCAAATTTTAAGGATTTCCAAGGTAAATTTCAAACACATTGGCTTGGGCCTTATGAAATTGTGAGAATTTTTGACAATGGAGCAATAAAAATCAGGACAATAGATGAAGAAGAGGTTACTTTTCTTGTGAATGGTCATAGATTGAAGCTGTATCACAAACCACTCTCAAGAGAAGAATTTGTCAAGAAGTTCCAGGAAAACAGTGATGTGAAGTTAATGAAGAAGAATCTTTCTTCTTCATCAACTTAATCAAATTTTCTGAAGTTAGACTTATTGAAAAAAAAAAAAAAGTATAGACATGAAAACCAATCACTGATTGGCATGTTTATACAGAAAATATGGAGTGAAAATCAGAATCTTTCTGACACTCTAACTTTTCCATTTTGTTTTTTTAAGCAGCTGTTACAAATCATAAGTGCAGATCCATTTCACTTATGATCCATCTCATTTCACTTCATTTCATTCCACACTTCATTCATTTCATTCCATTCATTCATATCATATCTTATTCCATTCATTCATCCACACTCCATCCATTTCACTTCATGGTCCACTTCATTTCCATTTCAGATCTTTAAGTTTGATCTCCTTTCTACAATTGAATAATACACAGCACAAATTGCAGGGCACTTTTTCACTCCATTTCATTAGTTGTGATCCATCCCACTCCATCATTCACTTCATACATATCCCATTATACCATATTTCATCATACATCTTCACTCATTCCATACAACATTCCACTTACATTCAAAACCATTCCATTCCATGTTTCAAGTTCTCTATAGGTACATTCTGCAAACAAACAGACATTCTGCAGCTAATCAGACTTTCTGCAGCCAAACAAACATTCTGCAGCTACAAATCCTGAAGGCACTGACCAGCAATCATTTGATTTGCAACAAAATGATCCTGCATATCCATGAACAAGCCAAGATCAAGAAGGTTATGAAGACTCAAAAATTAATGATTTTCAAGAGAAAAAAAAGCATATGAAGATCACAAGAAAATCAAAGCAAAGGCAAAGGTATGAAGTGATTATAATGACATATCATGAAAATGTTTAGCATAGTTTAGTTGTATATTATTCAAAAAGTATTTTAATTAATCTTGTTGATATTTCCTAACAAACCTCCCGCAAAACTTTGGATAAAACTCCTTCTGCTCCACTACTTCAAAACCCATATCCGATCATCATTTCAAAATCTAAACGGTTAAAGTGCTAAAATTGATTGGATTGGTCACGTCACTAAGCATTTAATGATGATTTAAAAAAAAAAATATCTCCGCGGTCTTTTCAATCATTGGTTTGTTTTTCTTCACCTCACCTCATTAATTCATTTCCGTAACCATTCCATATCACTCCTTCCCGCAGTCGACTCTTAACCATTTCATTCTGTAAAATAGAGGTATCTCTGTAACAACTATTGTCACTGTGAAACAGAGGAAACATTTGAGTAGCAAAGACAACTTGTTAATGACCATTCTCACCGTGAGCAAAAGGCTGGTAAATTGAAGTTTGAAGAAGAGTTATGGGCCTCATCGTGAGAACAGAACCAGTTGGCACTAAATACTTGGAAGGCTATCCCCAAATCCAAGAAATTTTACAACAAGCAGGATGGTTGCAATTCCTTGAAAATTTGAGTGGCTTCCACAAAGAGGTTACTAAAACTTTTGCAAGATCTTTTAATGGGGCCGATGTTGAGGTTGGAGATATTAAATTCACTGTCATAGAAGCTTTTATTGCAGAAGCAACAGGACTACCTAGACAAGGAGAAAGGTGGTTAAAGAACAAAAAATTCCATAACGAAGCATGGAAACAGATACTCAAGTCATCAGGTATGGATGTCACTATTTTTAAAAAGGGTATCCCTAGTTCTGCATTAAAGAACAAATGGAGAAACATGTTGCTTATCCTACAAAAATTCATCACTTGTGAAGGTAGATATGGTACTTTCTATGTTTACCATATTAGGTTGATAATGCATTTCCTAGAAGAAGAACTTAATTTTCCCTATTTCTTGCTTCAAAGTTTAAAGAAAATGGCTTCAAGTGTCCAAAAGAGAATTCAATTTTTGGAGACAACCTTATACCACCATGGTTTAGTCAAGATTTTGATTGAATATCATTTGAGCAAAATAGGGGATAATTGGGATAACTTCTTGGTGAGAAATCACTTTGAGGAACCAAAAGAACCTTCACCTGAACATCAACCTACAAAAAGAAGCAGAAGATGGAAATCCTCCAAAACTGAAACTGATAAAACTATACAAGAAAGTAGTGAAGAAATGATCTCTGAAAAATTAGTTCAGATTAAGAAGCAGCTTAAGAAAAAGAGAATCATAAGAAGAGTTGCCAGAGAAAAAGGAGAAGGGCCATCTCAACCGAGGAGGAGCCACAGACTGAGGGGCATACTAAAGAAAAAAAAAGTCAAACAAACTGGGGTTATAAACATAGAAGACGAAGAAACACCTACTGAGGAGGATTTTGATGAAGAAGCTCCAGAAATTGATCCTGCACAGCAAGAAATTTACAACTATGTTGAAACATTGGAGAGAAAAGCTTCAGAGAGTAGAGATAGAACCCCTAGTCCTCCACTGTCTGAAATAGATGTGCTAAGAAGAGATAGGTACGAGCTGGAAGTACTTAATAGAAATATCAAGACTGAGAATGATATTCTGAGGGAGCAAGTTAAACTAAAAACTAGTATGAACTCAACCCTGTCTCTACAAATGGACAAAGTGGAAAAGGCCAATGAAAATTTGAAAAAGAGGAACAAAAAGTTAATCAGGGCACTTACCAATTTAAGGTTCAAGTTAGTCAACAGGAAGCCTAGAAGGCCTTTAACTACCAGACAAAGCAGAAGAAGAGGATTGGATGTTCTTGTAGAGGTCTCTGAGTTCATGGAATAGTTGCATGAGGACATGCAAGAATCTAGCAGTGGGGGTATGTTGAGCTCCAAGAATGTTCTTTCTTCCACCACATTCCACTCCATTTATTTTATCCATTATTAATCCCAGGCTCAAATGATCAATGAAATTAGTTAAAATTTCTTTAAGAATGAATATCGTGGCTAACTTGCTATGTTTTTATGATTGTGTCATTGTAGTACTTTTTGAACTGAAACTAGCTACAAAATGCAGACATTCTGTAGCTAGTTGCCAATTCTGCAGCCATCTTCATGTTTAAGCAGGTTCCAGATGTCCTCTCAGGGAAAGCCACACATGGTCGTATTCCACGTCATGCCCTCAGCATTTGTTGCTCTCCATGAAGATCGAACAGAATTCTGTACGTGGTTATGCACGTGAGAACTCAAGCTAGGAGATAGACTCCTAATAGGACAAGGACAGTCCATATGTCCTTTGTCATATTACGATGCCACCTTTAGAGTTCTTGTTCAATTTTAATATGGAAAGACAATAATCCCTGTATTATCTCAAGTTCTATTATGTAAATTTTCTATAAATATGCTCGGGAAACCGAGAGACAAAGGTTAGATTTTGGTTAGATTTTATGGTTGACTGCTAGATCTTTGAAGTCTGAGAATACTCTGTTTTGAGGTGATTCCTCTTTAATGAAAGAAGCAGCATTTCCTTGAACGCGTTGAGTAAATTTTGAGCTAGATTTCGTGCTACTCTGGTGGTAGAGGGCCCCTGCCTCCTGAGCGGCCTTGTTTATACAGTAGATAAGTGTTTTAATCTCGCTTTTATTTCTAGTTTAAGTAGATTTCTGAAGCTTATGTTCATATTTGTTTATATTTACTATCACAGTCAAACTTACTCTAATCAACTCTTCCAAAATATCATTATGAAGAATAAGGCACAACTGTGATAGTGTAGGTTTTAGTTGCATTTACTTTCGTTAGTTATCACAGTTAAAACTTACTCTAATAAACTTTTCCAAAATATCATTATGATGAATAAGGCATAACTGTGGTATTGTCGGTTTTAGTTGTTAGTTTATACCAAGTGGCATAGCCAATTTTACTCTTACAAAGCTCTTCCAAAATATCATAACAATGAGTAAGAAGTAGCTGTGGTGTCTTGGATTTCAGTTTTATTTTCTTTCAGTCTTGTGTTTATGTTCAATTGCTTTGAATGATACAACCATACTTGTTCTCACAAACTCTTCCAAAACATCATTCATACCGAACAGGATGGACTGTAGAATTCCTTAGGTTAGTTGCATGTTGACTTAGTTATAGCACTCCGGAGGTAGAATGCATGTGGTTCAGCTCTGTCATTTCATTCTCCAGTTTGATAATGGCTTTTCAGTCTAACATTGTTCACTGTACTTCAAATATACTAGTGGCACTCTAGTTTAGTTTTAGCACTCCAGTCTAGTTGTCATCCATTGCATTTTTAAGTTATATTAGTTGTTAAATTCAAATACCACAGTCTTCATTATTTACAAAACTTCTTTTGTTCCAACCTTATATTAATACAAAATCATTTGGACAGGAGTTAGTATCAGTCTAAGACCTAGAGTATTTTGCAACCTTTTTACCATTTCACAAACAAGCCCTTTCTCAAAAGACCATTCTAAAAAGGAAATCTATAACTTCTGAGTAAGGCCTAGTGGTGTTAAATTGAGTTGCAGAACAGAATTTGAAGCTATTTTAGAATAGAAATCTTATGATGCTACAAATGTTCTTTTCCAAATATGTTCCAATAGACCTTTAATCATGGATGAGATGTTGTAACATTGTAAGTTGATTGTTTGATTGTTTAGTTAGGAGAACTTCATTTACACTTAACTGCCCATTTCTCAAGCTCTTCCAAAACATCTTTAATGAATGAATTGGACAAGTTAAGTTCATGTTGTGATGTATTTTCTTGAAGTCATTATCAAGCTTTGTATTTTTCTAGCCATAGTTTAGGCTTTGTTTTGTTGCAGTATTTTCATTTGTCATTTGTCATCCATAATTTAGGCTTCACTCTGTTTTTAACCAATAGCTTCTTCTCACCAGCATTTAGCTCTTTCCCTTGTGAATATAAAACCATAAAAAAACCAAAAACGTCATAAAAGCACTAGACACAACGTAGTGGGAAACAAATACCTAGGCACATATAGTGCACCACACTTCAGTAGTTTACCAACCCTGGTTGACAATTAATGAACTCAATTTAGGAGACTAGGTTGAGCACAAACATGAATTTTGATGCACATGTGAACCTAAAGTGGTGGGACTCCTAGGGATTATTGTGTTTGTCATAGAGTTTGTTAAGATCGATCTGCACCTCTGAGTGAAGTCTGTAATATGTAAATGGTATGAGAGAAAAAGTTGTGTAAAAAATATACTGTAATAGGCAAACTTTGCAACGAGCCAAGAAACCTTTGACCTCTAAAAAATGTTAGCTTCAACTTTCCTGTTTTCAGTGTGGTTGATAAATGATCTTAAATTCAATCTCTATATTTATAATGTATTTTATGTAATATGTAAATGTGATGTTTTATACTAAAAAAAAAAAGTTACAGTTTTGAAAAATTTAATAAGTCTCGATTGTTTAGTAAATCCAAAATTAAACAAATTTACAATAAATACTTATTTAAGTAGAAACAAAGATTCCAAATACATCAAATTATTATTTCCATTAAATTACAATGATAATTACACTAAAGGTTTTATTCTATGAAGTTGGTTGTGCAAACACTGTTTGCCCAAGCCAATTCTAAAGCCCCATTTTCGTTGTTCCAACAAGTTAAAAATTGCCAGGTAGAAAGAGAATGGCTTCTTCATCAAGGGCCTTGAGTCGTCGAGCCATGGTGCATTCTTCGAGTCCTCTACCAATTTGTGGAGTGGCATGGAAGGATCATATAGGAAAACAGACATGCCCATAATATTACATTGGCCTCGCAGAATTCATGGAAATCGATGTCTAGTTTGATTCCCCTTACATGAGCTTAACGAAGTGCTTACAAATCCGGCTACAAATGGATGTTGTAGATTACTCAAGGTCTCTAGGTCAAACTATAGTAGGTGGAGCAACCCCATTCAACTCTCATCTCCATTAAAAATCGAAGAATGAGTGGAAGCTGTAGTCGGAGCCGGAGTCGGATCAGGTCATCTTGTCGTTTCCCCTAATGTACCCACAACCCTAGTCTCTTCCATATATTCATCTTTTACAGAAGCAAACAAAGATCAAGAACCAAGCCACCTTGTGACTATGATGTCCACAAGCGGTGCAGAAGGGGCATCCATGCCACAGGCTCCCGAAGATCAGGAATCCTAGGACAAGCCTTCACCACAGTCCAAAAAATAGGAACTTTTCATAACCTATGCTTTTCTAAATATATTTCTCGCATTAGATTTTTGTATAATAATTAATGTGTTTACATGATCTTTGGTTCTGAAATCGGGAGCAAGCCTATAAATAATGGTCTCAAATGAAACCGCGAGCCCATATTTTCCTTCATGACCAAAAGCGATGTGGATCACTTTGAGGATGGATATAGATTGCGCAGAAATATATAAAAAGGGAAACGCAGTTTCACATCGATCCCATCAAGTCCTCCATAGCAAAGTATATTTCTAAGCTTGATTTTTTTTTGAAGTTCCATTCCATGGCATCTGCAAATAACATGAGCAATGGTTTTCTGAGAGATTGCAGCAAGCAGTTGGTGATTGTCTCCTATAGCGTATTAGTGCTCTTCATCACTCCGATCACATCCCAGAAAGGGTGTGGGAGCAATTGAGAAACAATGAATGAGACTTCCAAGTCCAGATAATCTCCACTGATGAAAAATGCACATAAGATCCAAACGTGAGCACTCACATCTATTCTGGCATAATCGGTGGCTCCAAAATGGGCACCTGCAAGATGGGCATGCATCTCCAAGGAAGGAATCCCCCTTCCAAGGATGTTTGCAACACTGACACTAGAGTCGAATGCTACACCTCATCCCACTGTTACAACACATATGATTTCTCTGCTGTAATTTCTTCTCACAAGCCTGTTATTCTCACCCTTAATGACTCTAGGACATTTTCCCAATTCCATCTAGGATGCTTTCCCAACCCATCAAATTAACTGATTCGAGATAATGGGTGATTTATCTATTGAGGCGAGTGATTCTTCTACTAGTTTGATAGCGATAAATGAAGTCATGATTAGGTATCATGCACTCCTGTGCCATTTGTTGATGCTTTTTGGAGAAGTTGTCCAACCTTTTTAGCCAATCATTGACAAGTGAGTCCTTCATATTACTATCACCTTGAGATGAAATGGGAATTCCTCTCAACCTATTCAATTCTCGGTAATACTGCTTAATCTGGTACATAATCGGCTCAATTCTCATTACCATCTCTTAGATAATTCAACCCCTCCTTGAAGCAAAGTGCACTTCTAACATGATCGAAAATTTGATGGATGGAAAAATCAATTCTCACACCAATAAATCCAGAGACGAAGCCAGGATCATGAGGCCACATGATGTGATTTTTTGAGTAACACAGATTCAGAGTGCAGAGGGGGAGTTGTCACATGATGTCCCTCCCTTGCGTGTCTGATGCATGTAGTCTATAAAAAATAAAAAATGTGTCACTTTGTAGTACAATATGGAGCATGCTTACTATGCCAAGGTTGTTTTATGGTGACTTTTTTGGAATGAATAAACATTCAAAAACCAAGAGTGAAGCATACACTAGCTTCTATTTTCATTGATACATGCTTTGATAGGAAATCATTTCACGGTTGATAGCTAACTTCTCCAACTTCTCTTATATTTTTGGTATTTGACTTTGCATATTTCTTAATTATTTGGCTTGGTTAACAAACATATCATGGACAAAATCCTAAAATTCACCCATAGTTCTAGTTAAGAAGATTATAATGTCAAATTTTTCATCAATCCAATAATAAACATTAAAATACCATGATACGAAAGGTTACCATAGCAAATATAACATTGTAAAGCTTTAGACCAAGAAATAACAATACTCGGAACTGCCAATACAATTGCTTGAGATAATGCAACCACTTCAGCATTCAAGAACAATTATAATAGAATTGTATGATGCCAAATGTAAGAAAAAAAAATTTATTAGAAGTGTATTATGTGATCATAAAAAGTAGCAATGAGAACCATCCAAATGTGATGCCAAGGGGCAATGATGAAACTTTGAAATATAACATGCCAAGGGGCAATGATGAAACTTTGAAACATAACATGTGTCTTGAGTTTTATTTAGGTTTAATAATGCATCCAATAAATTTATCATTTCCATAAAATATTTATAACACACGATGTTATTTCAACCATCAAAGCAACAATTAAGCTCATGAATAACAATGGAATCCTGGGCGTGGAATGTAAGCAGTGGGTGGTGATCTTAGTATGCAAATGTTATTTATAATAGATGATGTTATTTCAGCCATCAAAGCAACAATTAAGCTCATGAATAACAATGGAATCCTAGATGTCGAATGTAAGCAATGGGTGGTGATCTTAGTATGCAAATATAAAGTTATATATGAGAAGCATTCTTGCACCCATGGGTTGTGATCTTAGTATGCATATGTAAAGTTCTATATAAGAAGCATTCTTTCACCTTTGGGTTAAGAAATATCTATTTATCCTATATGTAGTACATATTTAGGCAAAGAAATATATTTTATATTAATTACACATTTAGGTTTGAAGGGTTATTTCATATGCACTAATCAAGGGTTTCAGGGGTTTTGATTATTTTCCTATGCGCTAAAAAAAACCAAAATTTAGATCACAGATAAACCAAAAAAGAGGAGGGAAAAATAGAGTGTGCATCACAAACTCGCCTCGAAGGTGGAGGAGAAGGTGGGAGAGCACAGTTTTATAGTTTTGTTCAAAGTTGTTGTTATCAACAATCATATAGGTATGTAAAGAGCTATGTTTTCAATATTTTCACTTACTTTTAGCAATCTTATTTATTTATTCTTTTCCATGGTGCCAAGGGTTTGAGCACTATTTTTTCCCCATTGAATTCATCTGTTTTGTTTAATCTTTATATGTTCTCTCTTCAAAGGCGTGATATTTTATCTCTCCACGCTTCTTGTTATGTAATTAATGAATTTCTCTGTTTGTGTGGTCTCTTTCATGGAATTTTTCCCTGTTACAAAAAATTGCTTGGATCGCAACGAATTAATTTCAGTTATAAAATAATTTGGATAATTTTTCACATCATTAGGCTCCATCCTATATAAAAACACTGCTCTTCATATTAGTTTTCTTTTTGTTTTAAGAAATGAGCTTATCGTATCAGGAAAATTAGAATATAAACATAACACAGCTGACCAATATAGGAGAACAATTTCAAAAGGGAAACAGTAAAAGGGCTTTCAGGTATCCATGACATTAAGCACTTTTAGTAAAAAAACTATAGTATCTAAGTTGGACTGCCAACATAATCCGGGAAAAAGGAAACTATTAGAGATGTTTCATGAATACTGGAAGTTTCAAGCACTCATCACATATCAATAGGTGGGATATTGTTCATCACTGTAATGGAAAATGTTGTCTCTTTCTAGACTCAAAGGTCATGATGGCCCCATTGTTTCACAGGGGTGAACATACTGCACTTTGAGGGGAACGCTTGCTTGACCAATCTGTCAAGGTTCCCTGCTGGTAGGGGAATCAAACACTGTTATCACCAACCTTGTTTGACCAACCTATCAATGCTCCTTGCTAGTGGAAAATTTTGGAAACATCGGAAATAGGTGAAAACCCCAAAAACACAATAAATTTATATTTTCACGTTTTCAAATAGGAAATTATGGTAACAATGCAGGATAGTGATAATAGAAGCCTAGTGGAAGGCTTAAATATTTAGTGAAATAATTAATGTATTAACAACCCCATTAACAAGCAACTAAAGTTTGGAAATATACAAATAACAACAAAACTTCAAGCATAAGAGCGTTGAGGAAACATTAGGATACTGCCAGGCAATAAATCACAAAAAAATTACCCCACAACTTCCCATGAATATAAATCATGAAAAGACTACAAGTACAGACTAAAAATGTTTCCACAAGAAAGATTGGAAGCTATATGAGAAAGGAAGCCCTATCATGGCACATGGAGCACATCTTATATGAACTTCATAATGGCCAAATTCAACTTCTTACTGGCATTACTGAAATTGGGTCAATTAACTTGGAGGCAAACTTCCATAATCTCAAAACTCTGCCTCTTGTAATCATTATTTCCAACACTGATCCCCTGGAGACACCGATCTCATACTCACCCAAAACATTCTTTGGAAGGGTTGTTCTCATGTGAACATAGATGGATGGCATTGCTTCCCTTTTCATGCAGCGGTGTAGGGGACAAAGCAACCTTATTCCAGAAAATTAAAAGAGACACATTGCGCTCTCCAAACATGAGATCAGCATCAAGAGAATCTAGTTTGCAAGAGGTTAGACTCCATAAACCTTGTCTACAACAGACAGAAGCCAGTGGTCACACTAGCCTTGGTATCTATTACCATATAAGAAGAGGTTCAAGTTGCACTTATCACCAGAGATATCTTGTCATGTCAAGTTAGGCTCACAAAGGGATCTAGTATCATGGAAGAAGCCTTTCCTTCCACAACTGGATCCTTCTACTTTCACCACACTTGAATACGTGCATGTGCACCCAACACTCAAAACTGAGTAGGGCATATGTTTCCTCTTCAAGATGGAAAACCTTGGCTATTACATTTCTAGGAAACCAGATTATTATAGTTGAGTTTGTGTAAGATTCACCAGAAAATAATTTTGGAATGGGTAGTTGTATAGTAGTCCCATTGCTTGTATTCATTGTTGTTTGAATTTCGGAAAACTAAATATCTATGAATCTTTCTATCAGATGTCTGTTTAAAATGGATCTCCTCTGATGAATTATGACAGACTTCCATTCATTTTCCATTTTTTTTGGTTTCTTATTTTCTTTTTATTCATTTCATTGCGAGGGAAACTTAACTAGCCAATGCACTCCCAAATTTTCTTCTTCACAAGAAAAACCCAAGTTCCTTTTGTTACCCCCTCACTTCCAAGGACAACTAGAGGAGATTTTATTTTATGATCTGCATCATACACAGTGGTGCTAATGATGACATTCAAAATTCTCTAGACAGTTGCCCAAAGATGCCTCTCAGCTCAACGCACATGGGGTACATTTTTCCATTACTTCATATCAAGTGTTTATGCCCAATGTATTTGACATGAAAGTAGGGATTGTGGGTTGAATTAGATAATGAATCATGATGCTTGGAAGTTATGCCTTCTACTTTCTTTTACCTTGGAATCCATCATCAATCTCCTAGTTAAGTGTTGCCACTCTTCGATAGAAGGGTACTAATGGGGAATTATGATAAGGGTAATGTGCCCACACCCTTTCCCCTACATAAATTGTGCTATTACTTCTAGCTATTATGATGGAATCCTAAGGCCTCATTAATACTGTAAATGATAATTTGGTATCTTAGTGGGGAACTATGTCTTCACTGTGATTGAATATGAGCGTCCATTCATTTTCCAATTTTTTTGGTTTCTTATTTTCTTTTTTATTTATTGCATTGTGAGGGAAAATTAACCAACCAAAGAACTCTCAAAGTTTATTATTCACAAGAAAAACCCAAGTTCCTTTTGTTACCCCCTCACTTCCAAGGACAACTAGAGGAGATTTTCTTTGATGATCTACATCACAGACAATGGTGCTAGTGATGACATTCAAAATTCTCCAGACAACTGCCCAAAGATGTCTCTCAGCTCAACGCACATGGGGTAAATTTTTCCATTGCTTCATATCAAGTGTGTATGCCCAATGTATTTGACATGAAATTAGGGATTGTGGGTTGAATTAGATAATGAATTGTGATTCTTGGAAGTTATGCCTTCTACTTTCTTTTACCTTGGCAACCATCATCAATATCCTAGTTAAGTGTCGCCACTCTTCGATAGAAGGGTACTACTGGGGAATTCTGATAAGGGTAATGTGTCCACACCCTTTCCCATACATAACATGCTCCCTCTATCCCTTTTCTATTGTCCTTCCTTTTGGGTTGGATGTTACATGTCCCCCAAAAATGTCCATGCTTCATAATCCAATGAGAAGGGGATTGGATGCTTGAGGTTGATGCAGTTTTATCTAAATTGTTGACCGAATATATGAGGGCTTGCTAGAGATCAGTCAATCCCATGACTTATGTGAGGTCAATCGAATTATGGGAGGTCCCAAGGGGTTTGGAGTAGATTCCTCTATCACGAAATGAACTTACTCGAATTCCTTTTGGTGGTCAGTTAAAAGTATAGGGTTTGATATATATATATATATATAGTTAAGAAAAAACGAAGAGATACATATACATTATCGTAATAATGTGAGAGGGGTGTTACATTCTTCGTCAGGAATTAAGGGTAGATTTTGCATTTGCAGATATAATTTCACTGTTAGAGTGTATAATAATGTGAGAGGGTTTTTACATTCTTTGTCGGGCATTAAAGGTAGATTTTGCATTTGCAAATAAAATTTCACTGTTAGAGGCATTTTTATGGCTCCCAAAAAGAAGAGCCACTATATAGAACCATTACAAAATGGCTGAGTTACAGATAGCATTCAACCATGACAAGATGGAATTTTGTGGGCTGAATTAGACTCTAGACGCATTTTGGCCCACTAGTGAAACTTGACTAGTGACTTGGAAGAAACTAGCCAGTCAACCCACCCATGATTATATATATATATATATATATATATATATATATATATATATATTCTCCATGTAATTTATTTAGTGTCTTTGAGTTATATTTATTATTTATTTTCCTAGACTTGATAAAATCATCTGTAATCTCTTATTAGCTATTAAAATCCATTTTATGCACCTCAACATCTATTAGATATGGATTTTATTTGGTTTGTTCCAAAATCATTTTGGACATCCTGGTTGTAGGTGCCTCAGTGCCCACTAGATCTGTCTGTTGAAGATGTGGAGGAAGCACTACATGCTTCTGGGCCATCAACCTCCTAATATGTGCCTCTCTTGCCATCCGAGGCCAAAAGGAAGAAAGTTATAATAGATGAAAAATACTAGATGAAGGCCCAATATATGGCATGTCTCTCCATATCAGTGAGTTGGCTTGATACTTTTGTCTGAGGGTGGAGGGATGCCTTCTCGAAGGGTGATCTTTGTCCTAGTATCTGTGTTGGCATATAGATGTATGCATGGGGATGCACAACTCACTGAATATTTTCTTATGACAAGGCATACCAGCAGCAATGATCATAGCATTTTTTGTCATTTTACAGAAAGTATTTAACTAACCTTACTCCCTCTTATTTATGGATACCCCAAGCATAAGCTTGTCTCTATCATGAAGGTGCTCCAATACCTGTTTTGCAAAAGAAATTTCATATGACCAGACTTCCTTTTATGCTAGAGAGAATCCATAATCATTCCATGGCTTTGGCAATACCCTTCCATAGAGAAGTTATTTGCTATAATATCCAGGAGAGTTCAACAAGTAACTCCCTTTTAGGCAGATGAGGTATGCCATTCCTTTTAGAGATGGACTGTAAGCTAGTCATGCATTTGCTCATTAAATGATCATCAGAACTCTTGTTGCAAAATTCAAAGGGTAACTTCAAAAGGTGATTCATCCATAAATGCATGCAAGCATCTTAACATTATCCTCTTCCTTTGAGTAGCAAGCCTTTTACTCAAGAGCCCAAATATTTCCTTTGATGTACCATATGATGGATTCTCAGAATAGGTTTCTGCAATAATGATGGTGAGCAAAAACAACCTATTGAAGGAAAAATTGCTTCTATATCTCAATAGTGGTTTCATAGAAAATGAATAGCACTAGATGTGCTCTGCCAATCGAGCCAACGTGATCATTTTCAAGGAATTTTAGATCTCGTAGTGTATATAGGGATATATCACAAAGTATTTATCCAATATGTAAGGGGCTCATACATTGATTGGATCAGATCCTTGAGGCATAAAACTGATAGAATGTTTATTAAGAACCTCAGAGATCTCATATGAAATCTAGTAGCTTTTCCATCTCTTCAAACCTTTAAGTGCACGCAAGGATGTTTATTTTTTATTTTGAATGAAAGGCTCATCAGTAGCTGAGTCTGAGAAATTTTTTAATGTCCTACAATGCAACCAATTGTATGGCTATTGATGCAGGGATTATTTGGCCTTCAATTATGATCTTCCCTTGCGGGACAACTAATTTATTTAAAAGAAGGGTTATTTTGTATTCAGGCATTCATATCCATAATGAGATCGTGGCTCAATGTAACCCATATGTCAAATTCAGGGTCTCAAGCTTATTTTACTTATTGAGATATAGAATCTAATATGTATCTCCTATAAGGAACCTTTGCAGATTGATTCAGAGTGCCATGCTCTTCTTCTTCTAGCTGATAACATCTTTAGGCGAGATGTATTCCATATCAAAGTTACTGCAATATGTTTTACTGGAATATCCTTGTAGTTTCTTTAGAGAGGATGCCTTTTCAAAAGATGCGCTATCTGAGAGTCTTGTTCACAATTTCATTTGTGAACAATAATGCAGTACTATATATATGATACTAAATTTTCTTCTACTGCACCTATTTTACTTATGGTATGTTGTACCTGTACTTCAAGGGTTATGATAAACCCTGGTTTTTTTCTTTACTGGTATTAACACTACCAACCTACTGCATCTATCCTTAGTAGCAATTTAGCCTCTCTTGACATACAAGGTACCAAAGAAAAAAACTGGAGCCATTTATGGTAAGATTAGACATAAGCATAGCTATTACTGACACTAACTGACTTAGTTCCCTAACACTGTATTGATGAGGGCCCTGCCATCCTCATGCTTTGATTTTATCAAATGGTCATAATATGTGAGACAAGGTGTTGTATTTCAGGATGTAGACTTCAATTTAGTGCATATTAATCCTTCATAATAATAGTTTCCAACTTTCCATCTTAGCCACAGAGCATAGGTCATTTCCTAGTAACTTTTATGTAGACCTTGAAATAAAAGGTTTACCAGATGCATTGTAAGGTCTGGTGAATGATGTGTCATCCAATTTCTTCATTGTTGGAAGACTAAATTTCCGCTTCTGAATGATTCACAGATGCTACGGGCCTGTATATGATAATGCCTTGCCATAACTATTGTATTTATTATGCCAGTTCGAGATGAACTACATTAAGATGAAAGCACATTCAACACTTCCTTTTCACTTATAACATAATGGTCTACATAGATATGACATTAACGATTTTTGAAGTTTCGATGAGAATATGATAATTGTTAACGTACTTGAATCACCTTTAGATTGAACTATCTTTCAAGTATGGAGATCCCAAACTGGAAATACAAGACTATATGTTAGATACAAATCTAGATTATTTCCACAAGAATCTTGTGCAAGCTACCATGTCCAGTTTTCAATAAAATTAGGAAAAATATTCTAAGCCAAATCTGAAGAGAGATATCGAACCATTCAATTATAGTTGCTTTGCTTTGGAACTGGTACAGGTCAGCTTAATTCTTCTTGGCAGTCAAATATATATACTACGTGAATTCATGACATCAAGGCAAAGAGGTGTGCAACAATTGCAATTTGACCAAAACATGATCACAAAAATTAGACTCGGAATACGCACATAGATACTTTAGAGATTAGGAGCCTTAAAGAATTCATCTGGAGTTTGAACAGATTCGTAAAAGGGTATGAATAAGGCTGATATGTAGCCATACCATTGTAAATATTTCTTTGGTGATCCACGGAATATAGAATTTTAAATATCTATTGGTGATGCCAAATAGTGATGCCTGAAACTTGTTTTTGAGGAAATAAAACACTGCCTATAAAGATTGATCTTTTCTCAAGAGGATCGAAAATATTTCAGTAACACAAGCCCTTGTTTGCCAAACCTTGTTATCATATAATCCAAAATCATCTTACAAGACTTTCAAAAGGAGATCGAACTATCTTTGCTAGTCTCTTTTGATAAATTGTAGAGATAAGAGGTTGAGCCTTAGGATATTCATAGTGATTGCATTCTCTTGTGCTTGGGCTTGTCCCCACCTGTTGATCCGAATGGAAAATGGCATCAACCCATGGTATTCATCTACCCATGTTATCCATCCACCCATGGAATTTACTCATGGTATTGTAAATGGAATAAACCCATGGTATTAATCCACCCATGATATTTATTCTCCCATGGTATTGTAAGTGACCCATGGTATGTATTCACCCATGGTATTCATCCACACATGGGATTTACCCATGGTATTGTAAGTGGTATCTACCCATGGTATTGGCCTATGGTATATACACATGGTATTGTAACTCAAAAAAGGCTATAAATAACAAGCCTCAGTTTGTAAAAGGACAGATGGTCTGCCACAATGTAGCTCCTACAGTTATTCTCTGTTTTAATAAAACAAGTTTCTTTGTGGTTTTATTTTCTGTGTTCTCTCTTTTTTTCTGGCATTCTAATTTTGCAGATCTTGTCAGATCTATTTCAAATTTTTAGATCTTGGGGGCCTCCCCCCCAAGATCTGGATAAGTGGTATCAGATTCAGGTTACGCCTCCATTGGAATATGGGTTTGAAACATATTTCAGTTTCAATGTTTTGTAGCAATCTTCAGCAAAATCCATCATTTTTTTTGGGCGGCGAGTTTTCATATCAAATCTGAAAATTTTGGTGAAAATTTTACAAAAACTAGACCAGATCTGGATTTCTTGAAAAAAAATACTCAAATTCAAAAAAACAATCAGCCAAATTGGAATTCGGATGAGGGACATATCGTTGATTCAAAATCAGCAATGTTGAAGCAATTTTTCTAATGACAATTCATGGATGGCGGCTCTCCTGTCATTTTTTGCAATTTTCAGTGAAAAATTTTAGATGAATGGATATAGACTGAGCTCCTCTTGAAAAATCACCCAAGTTCAAAAAAAAAATCGGTCGAATCGGAGTCCAGATGTGGGAGTTATCATAGATTTAAAATCAACTATTTTTTTAGAAATTTTGTGACAGCGAGACAGTTCCAGCGCGAATCTGAGAGTCTAGAGTCTCCAGATAGTGGTTTCAAACACATGAGAATATGCAGAATGATCATTCCATTTCCAAAAATAGGTTATACTAAATATTCTGAGTTATATTGACCGAGTTATGCTCATTTTAAATCTGGAGCATCATTCGGAGTGGGTTCCCTTTGGAGACATGCCCTCCCACCCCACGTTAGTAGGCACCTGCTTCACATTCATCAGTTTCATCATAGAAGCGTTCGGCTTGTGTTATTTGGATACATGCCCTCCCACCTCAAGCTATGTAGGCACCTGCTACTTCATCAACAATCAGCGTCACGGTTATGGGTCAACCACACAAAATATTTTTCATGGAAGTCCATTTGCTAGGCCGCACACTGTTAGTCACACAGTTGGTCACAATCATTATAGGGAATCTCTATCCTTGAAACTTCATTTTTCATGGTTTTGGTTCATCCACAAACCCACACTTCATCGAAGTCCATTTGCTAAGCTACACACTGTCAATATCACAGTTGGTCACAAACATTACAGGGTATCTCTATCCTCGGATCTTCGTTCATCATGGTTATGGGTTAACTACACAAAACCCTTCTCTTCAGTGGCTCTTCATATTCAACAAAGGCTTCTCAGGAGGGAACTTCACGCAATGGGGACCATTGCTTCTTAAGGAGGGAGGAATGATCTGAATGGAAAATGGCATCAACCCATGATATTCATCTACCCATGTTATCCATCCACCCATGGAATTTACCCATGGTATTGTAAATGGCATCGACCCATGGTATTCATCCACCCATGATATTTATTCGCCCATGGTATTGTAAGCGACCCATGGTATGTATCCACCCATGGTATTCATCCACACATGGGATTTAATTATTATAATAAAAGTGGTATCTGGCCCATGCAGGTCACTGCCCAGGTAATAGTGAGCTCCTGGAAACCTAGTTCACAACAAGTGATACCTACCTGATCCCACCTGGTTAATAAGCTCTTTCCATGGTGGTCCGATTGAAGATAATGGGACCAGCTTCCCAATATGTGTGTGTGTGTGTTGAGAATAGATATTTCCTTTCTAAAAAATGTTCCTAAGTGAAATTCTTTTATTCTATTTCTAATCTAATCATATGCAAATTGTATTCTAATTCAAACAGAAATATCTAATTCTAAACTAACCGGGATGTAATTTTTCTATTTATGCGATCTAAAATGATTTCGAATAACAATCGATAATAAAGATCATTCAACTATTATAAGAAAAGAATTCAATAAAGATAATCCATTTCATATAAAAAGTTAGATGAAACAATTATGAAAAACATATCGCATAATAAGCTATTCATACATTAAGCATAAATAAATAGCTACCACCGTACAAAAGTGCCAAATGATAACTTAAGCATTCAAGCATCAATATATAAATAACTGAACATAAATATCACTTTTAACACAGAAGCAGAAATAGTTAAGAGATAAAAGTACCATTTATAACTGTTTCTACTTATGAGCTAGAAGCAATAATGACTTATTTCTTCTTAATCCAACATCTACTAAGAGTACGGAAATGCAACATCAGTAGCAGATATTAGACACAGATATCAATAAATCTCGTTCCATTCATTCATCAAAACCTCCTCTAAGGGTACAAAAGTGCATGTTCCGAGGACAAGTTTTTGACAAATTTCAGGACCCTTCTCTAAATGCATGAGAAGGGTTTAAATACTACTAACTAAATCTAATTATAGTTTATTACAAAAATTTTAGAATTCGGTTTAAATGAATGTCCTTTTTCTAGGCAAAAATAAAGTAAAACTAACACTAAATCTAAAATTGAAATTAACAACTAACTACTTATGAATCTGATTTTTGAATGTGGAAGCATCCAACATTGATTTGAGAAGAGGAGGCTGGCCGACTTCATATTTTAATTGTCCTGAAAAAACGAAGTCGACAAGTGCTGACACCATCTTCTCAGCAGAATTAATGATGAAATTAATAGTACTGCATTGACTGTGTGGTTTTACTAGACACGTCCAGTAAGAATCCCAATTTAACTTTGTCAATCCTTGAATTGATTTTGCCTTTTCTTCAGCTTTCTGTTTCCACTCTGTTTTCAATTGTTGTGCTTGTGGTAGATATCCTGGAATAGTTTTTGAAATCAAATTAACCTTGTGCAAATTTTCATTTACACAATCAGTAATGCTGCTTGCTGCTGTAGCCGCTTCCTCTGCTGCTTTTTCTGCTTCTCTAATCTGTGCATCCTAATTATTGAAGAGCATTTCTTTATGACTGTTATTGATGATTGGTGCTCCTACTCTCTTTCCTTGTTCTGTCTTTTGCCATGCCAAATAATTAGTAACTCTTTCATTAGTTAAATCATAATAATGTCGTAATTCTACGACATGATTAGTGATTTTATCACTTTCTTGACAAAAACAGTTCCACTGTGAAATCTTTTGGCATAATATATCTTGTTGTTGCAGTAGTTGATTATTCAAGGAAATAGATTCTAAGATAAAATCTGTAAGCTTAGGGTCATCTTTATGCGTCTCTTGCATAATCTGTATTTGTTTCTCTTTTTCGGCCAAGCTTTTCTGATATCTGATCTGCATTTGCTGAAACTCTTGGTGTAACTTTTCAAATTGTCTCTGTGCTTCACTATTAGCATGGGCTTGTTGCAATTGTTGTTGCAGAACTTGTATTTGATCTTATTTTTCATTCAATAATAGCTGTACCTCAGATGCTTTTTCAATAGTTGCGGAGGCACGAGCTCCTGTAATCTGAGATAATTTAGTAGGATTTTCAGTTGGATCCGTAGTAGGATCTTTCCATAAAACATCCAATTGTTCTGCATCAGTAGAGAGTACACTTTTTAATTTCCTCTTCTTCCTTTGCTTCCTTACTACTGATTTATGTTGTGGGCTATAGAATATATCCAGATGAGGAATTTCCTCTATTTTAAGTACAATCTCGGCAGAAGGAGTAATGGGTATATCTTCTGTTTCTGTGACATTGCCACTTATTCCTGTGATTAAACCTTTTGTTGTCTGTACAGGAGTTTGTATGTTCTGTCCTTCAACATTAATCAAATCATTAAATGTTTCCCATTCTTCATCTAACTGAGTGCTGATAGATGGTTGCTGTACATTGGGGGGTGGAAGATTCAACTGTGGAGTGATTGAAATCTGTTGTTGTGAGAGCTCTTTTGATTGAGCTGTATCCTTCATTGAGCCTTCACTTTTATCCTGATCATTATCAGACTTTTTAGAACGTTCAGAAGTTTCTTTGCCAGACTTTGACTTAGATCTTTCTGTATCTGCGCTACCACTGAGACTGACACTAAGAGTTGGTTCCCTTGCGGGTTCCACTCGCAAATTATCCAAAGGGATAGTAGTTAATATTATTTCTCTGTACATTTTAAATTCTTGAAATTCTTCTGAGAAAAATTGTATTTGAGCTAAATGCAAAATTTCTTTAATAAACATTTTTCTTGAAACATATCATCAAAAATATCTTCTTCTCCAGAAAATACTCTTACTTTGACTGCAGTGGTGAAATCCTTGACAACATCATAAGGATCAAATAGCCTTCTCGGAAACTTAAACAATTTTAAACAAGTAATATTGTTTACTTCCTTAAACGCATGACCAACATCGAATAATGAAAATGCTCTGCAGGATACAGGAAATTGTGGCCAGATGGCCTTCTTTTTATCCTTTAATTCTTTTGTCAAACCTCCCTCTCCATAGTTTTGATATGCAATTTCCTGAGCTATGAGTTTATCCAGAACATACAAGGGTAAAACATAAGGAGAAGCAAAGCTTCCAAAAACCCTCACATAGGTAAACAACTCTTCTCCAAACCATCTTGCGACAGGGAGAATGTCTACTTCTGCTTTAGGGGAGAACCTTGGAGCATCCTTATTATACAACACTCTATACAGAGGCAACATTATGCCATGGAAAATTTTATAAAAATGAGGAATGAACTTTGATTCCCACAATTCTTTGTGATAAACATGAATGGGTAGGGGATCCTGAATTGTCCATTTCCAACCCATTAAAGGGAACTTAGAAACAAAGCAGATTGAATCCATAACATAGGCAGATAGATAAAAAGGAGGATAAATCCTCTGAGAGACAGTCCGTTTAGACCGGTAATTGAAAATAGCTGTGGCTAAGTTATCAGACAATATTTTGGCCCAATCTACAATAGTAGCTTTAACAACAGCATTCAATAAGGGAAACCATTCAGGCAAAAACTTATTAATGTCAGACTTTCAAAAAAGCCTACATAGCATAATAGTAGCAAAAAAATATGGAGAAGTGAGTGAACCAGTACTGTACATACCGTGTTTATATTTCTTCAGTGGTTCATCTCTTCTGGACCATTCCTTGGTGTATTCTGCTAAATTTGCATTTTCCTTGGCAAATTTCTTCATAAATTGCTTGTTGTATGTTGTCTGAGGCTTCGACAAATGATACATAAGCCTCAAATCTTCTGGAGTAAATGACCCGATGAGCTCTTAACCTTGAGTTCTGAACTTCCTGTCCGTAATATCAGTGTTATCCAGCACCCATTTTACCATGTCTGTATATGGAAGAATTCTAGGTCTTGCTGCTATTCGGTGCAAAAATGAATAAGCCAACTCTGTAAGAGATGCTTCAGAAGAATTACTTGAGCCTGCAGTAGCGGCAACATCCATTACTCTTGGGTTTTCTTCTTCAAGCAAATTAAACATACGCTCCCAAGTGGTGATACCAGCGTCTTTGTTGCAAGCAGTGTTTGCATACAAGGATGCCATCTCTTTACTTTCAGGACTCGGAGCTTTCTCTTTCTTTTCCATAATACTCTGTATATTTCTTTGTATGGTCTTCTTTTCTTTGCACCTACGGTTTTACGAACTAAGTGAGAATAATGATATGAGAAAGGTGACGGGATAGTTTTAAATGCTGAAGGCGTATGAAATATATTACTTTAACATGAAATAACCTTTCAATCAAAACAAAATCCTTTTCATTAATGAATGACAATCAATTCGTTATCTTCACATAAAAATGCATAACGGGTCTCGATTTATGGAAAGATTTTCTTCGTATAATGAGCTTTAAGAATCTGCGATAATGTGATCTGTGATTTTCTTTGCAATATCGCAAAATTGCAATATCGCAGATCGCAATTTTCGCAAATCGAAATCATCGCAAATCGAAAACATCGCAAATCGCAAACTCGTAACATCGCAATATCACAAAATTGCAATATTTCAAATCGCAATTTTCGCAAATCACAATATTGTAACATCGCGAAATCGCAATATCGCAAAATATAACATATGAAAAATATCCGTTAATATATTTTCTGCGATATGCGATTTGCGACAAATATTTTAATGCATAGTTTTTGGATCGTGCTTATCGCAATTTAGAAGATTCTGCTTTGCTTAAGATATCTTGCACTTTTTTGAGATGGATGCGATATTTTCTTCAAAGAAAGGTTTTATTCTAATCTATCATAAACTTAAGTCTATTTAAAGATTTTCCAAAGAATTTTCTTAAGTTAATGATAATATTTTTTATTGAAAAAGAAAACAAGCACTAATTAATTTTTCGGATTTTTTAAACTAAGGGTCCCCACTTATTTAGTATTATTACTAATACTAAATAAGAAGGGGGTTGTTGCTGGCCACAACAATTGGCGATTCACTTGGAAGAACTAGTTATCTCTGCTTTTCTTTTGGATTTTCTAAACTTTTCAAAACATAAAATTTTCTAGAAAATCAAACTTTATTATGAAAATACAAAGTACATTATGCTTTAATCTATGAATGATATTTCATTTCTTCTATGATCAACTTTGACTATTTACTTCCTCAAGCTAGTCCTTATATCTACATCAGTCATTACTTGGTTTATAAAGATAAAAACAAAAGGCTTCTCTGTAAATCAGTTTTAAATATGCTCATTTGTCGTAGGTAGAGCCACTGCTGCCAGCAAGCGTCTATAGCCTCAACAAGGTTACCTGTTACCCAACAATGATCCTATGTCCCACTTAGAAAAATATACAATTTTCAAAGAGAAATCCATATTCACACTTATTTATTTTTATTTTCTTTTTACCCTTAAAGAACAATGTCTTGGTTTGGTAGCCAATTTATGACAGTGCCATTCACTTGATTTATAACTTTGCTGAACAAGCTGGCTCGTGATGAGACCCCTTGTCTTTTGATTGCAATAATCTTGAGTCATTGCCATGTTGTGGTATGCAGTATTGGCAAAGTCAGCAAGCTATAATATCTATGATCATGATAAGCCGGCTTGTGATGAGACCTCTTATTCTTTAAGTTAAAAGTGTATCATTGGATTATTCCCTGAACATTGTAACTTTCTAAGCGGGGAGGAAGTCATTGTTTCCTTAAGAAAGCTTTGGACGAAAATTATAGAGTTTTTTGGAAAGAACTTTTCTACAGAGAACCTTCGTTTTGTTATTGATACCTTTCATTGGACTGATACAAAACAATCTTTCACCAAAAGTTGTTTTTCATCAATATTTTCAAAGTTGAAATTAATATCATTTCTAGATTTAAAACTTTTAACTGTATCTTTGAATAATAATGATCAATATTCTAAAAATAATTCTATTTATATAAGTGAAGAAACAAAATCTAAAAAGATAATTTGTATCTTTTTCGTGAATTCCAAATGTAACCATTAACAAGGTTTTATTATGACAATAAAGAAAACTAATCTACAAAATAGAAGAATGATCTCCTATGGAAAATATTTTTTTAAGATTTGTCCATTAACAGGTAAAGACTCTCTTTTCCCTGTTAAATCCTGTAACATAAAAGTAGATGGACCTATGATTTCTGCAATTTGGAAAAGACCAAGCCACATTCGTTGAAATTTCGTATGTTTTCCCTTTTCCTCATGAGCCTTATCCCATTTTAAAACTAGATCTCCTATCTGAAAATCCTTTCTGGTTATCATGTTTGAATCAAAAGAAGATTTAACTAATGCTTGATTATGAGCATGAGTTACTTTGGCGTTTTCTCATTGTTCTTCTAAATTAATTATTTCCATCTGCCTTAGTTGTAAAGAAGAAGTTGGTTCTTCATCAATATATTGGATTAAGGGTAAAGAAGGGATTGCTAGATGAGTTGGAAGAACCACTTCTCTTCCATAAACTAAATTAAAGGGAGAAGTGCCAATAGAAGCCTTCTGTGTTATTCGATCTGCCCATAAAGCATATATTAAAGAATTATGCCAATTTTTATGATTTTGATCAATGATTCGCTTAATAATTCTGATTAAGTTTTTATTTGTGGATTCAGCTAACCCATTTCCCTGTGGATAATAATTGGCAGAATATTTAAGTTTGAAACCTCTATTGAGTTCAAATTCAGTCATAACATTACCAGAAAAATACGATGCATTATCAAACATTAAAGCAGAAGGTAAACCAAACTTGGTGATTATGAACTGATATATGAACTCAATGATGTGTTCAGCATTAGCAGTCTTGAGAGGGACAGCTTCTACCCATTTTTTAAAATAATCAATTGCTGTAATGATATACCTATGTTGTTTAGAAGAGTGAGGAACGATCTCACCTATTATGTCCAATCCCCATTGATCAAAAGGTTGCTCAATGTTGACTGGTTGTAATGGCAATGATGGTTTCTTTTGTCTTCCAGCTGCAGTTTGACAAATTTGACATTTCCTTGCATAGCTATGTGAATATTTAAATAAAGTGGACCAGTAATAGCCTGCACGAAGGATTTTATGTGCAGTTGCATCTCCAGCATAATGTCCACCTGCTGGCCCATCATGAAGTTCCTGCAAGACTTTTTCAGCTTCAGATTTCTCAAGACATCTAAGGAGAACAGAATCATAATTTATTCTAAAAAGAACAACATTTACAAGCTGATATTGTTTAGCTTTCAACCTTAGAGCCATTTTCTTGGTGTAATCAAGATTTGGAGGAGCATATCCATTCTTTAGATAAAATATGATATCAGCATATAATGATTCAACATCGTTTAGGCTTACCTTGTATATTTGTATCTCTTCAGATGGTTTTTCAAAAATAAGTGATGCTCCAGCTAGTATTTTTCAAAAGCCTTGACCTCTTACAATATTTGCTGGTTTGATTTCAACATCATATTCTTGTAAGGCAGTAACCCAATTGGCTCTTTTCTCACCCACATTTTTTTGGACTAAAATATTTCTTACCGCTGAAAATGGTACTATGATTTTTGTATGGGTTTTAAGTAGAAAGGGTATGAAATACTTAATTTCTTTGAAAACAGCATAAGCTTGTTTCTCCACATCTGAATAATTCAACTCAGCCCGCTGTAAATTTGAACTAAGAAAAGCAATTGGGGCTTTTGCTTTGTCTTGATTTGCTTGAGTAAGTATTGCAACATAAGATTTATCAGAGGAAAATGTATATAAAATAAAAGGATCCGAAAAATTTGGGGTTGCTAAAGATAGAGCATTAATAATTGCTTGTTTGATCAGATTAAATGCCTCATATTCATCTTTTCCCCATTTTAAGTTTGAATTCTATTTAATCATTTCTTGCAAAGGAGATAAAATTCTCGAAAAATCTGGTACAAATCTCTTTACAAAATTAATCTAGCCAAGAAAAGATTGCATAGCTTTTTTGTTGTGAGGTAAAGGTATTTCAGAAATTTCCTTGATTCTAACAGGATCAATATGAATTCCAGATTTTGACACTATAAATCCAAGAAGTTTTCCTTCACTTGATGCAAAAAAGGATTTTTTCGGATTAAGTGAAATTCCATACCTTTGACAACATTAGAAGATATTATTCAAATCTTTAAGATGATTTCTTCGTTTTTTGGAATATACAGTTATATCATCCAAATAAATTACCACTGATTTGTTAACTAATCCCTTGAAAGCGATGTCCATGGCTCTCTGAAATGTGGCACCAGCATTAATCAGACCAAAAGGCATCTTTTGATATGCATAAGTGCCCCATTTAGTTCTAAATGTAGTTTTCAATTGATCATCAGGATGAACCAATACTTGGTTGTAGCCAGAGAAACCATCTAAGAAAGACATTAATTCTGATCCTGCAATTGCCTATAATATTTGCTCCATGGGAGGCAAAGGAAAATTATCTTTTTGGTAGGCTTTATTAAGATTTCGAAAGTCAATGAAAATTCTAATGTCTCCGTTCTTCTTTCTAACAGGAACCAAATTGGAAACCCATTTAGAATGTCGAATGGAAAAAATAATCTTGGCTTTCAATAACTTATTTAGTTCAGATTTGATCTGATTTTATAGATTGGGGTGGATCTTTCTCAACCTTTGTTGGACATGTTTCTCATTATTTATCATTGGTATAGTATGTTGGATGATGGAAGTGTCATAAGTTTTAAATTCATCATAGTTCCAAGCAAAGACACTTTTATATTGTTTCAAAAGACGAATATATGCTAATTTTTCTTCAGGAGCTAGGCCAAGGCCTAGGTTGATATTCTGTGGTTTGGAATCAGTTCCAAGATTCACTAATTCATAATTTAAAGTCGAACTTTGCAATTTTGAATTGGTATATCTTTTAAATCGATCTTTCAAATCATAAAGGTCTTCTAACTTGAATACTGACTTTGGCATAGCATTATTGGTGCTATCTTGATGCAATTGTCTGTCATGTTGGTCTTCATCAATTATTTGATTGGTGTAAGATCCTTCAGATGTGAGAAAGTTTACAATATTAGGATCATCATTAAAAATCCTCCAATTGGTAATGTTATCAGGAATCGAGGGTCTAAAGATTAATTCGATTGAAAATCGATCGGGACTAAAGTCTTCTGCACGAATGAGTTTGGAAGCTACGTTGGCTAGGAGGTCCGCACTAGCGTTCTAGATTCTGGGAATTGATGAAATATTAAATGCTATAAAATATTCAGTCAAATCTTGGACTAAAGATTGATAATGCTTTAAGTGACCTGATAAACAATGTATAGTATTGCGTACCTGTCTGATTACAATTTCAGAATCTCTGAAAACTTGTAGATATTTGATGTCTAATGCGATTGCTTTGTATAATCCTTGGACTAAAGGCTCGTATTCTGTGGTGTTATTAGTGCAATCAAACTCAAGTCTACAAGTTAGCATAATTTTGTTTCCCTCTGGACTAACCAAAACGCATCCTGCTCCTACTCCATTAGACTTAGAACCATCAAAAAATAATTTCCAAAATAAAGATTTATTTACAGGAGTATCTACAAAATTAATACATTTAGAACTATCTGTTTGAGAAAAATTTTCTATTTGAGATAAAACCGAATGTTCTAAATAAGGTGAAGTATGAGCATTGAAATTTCCTAAGAAAGAATCAACTGAATAATTTCCAATGATATTACTGCTGTATGCAACTGGTTCATTCTCTCCTTCCAGTTCTGTTACTATGTATTTCTGATGTTTTTCTTGTTCAAACTTTATCTGATTTGGTTTACCATTGTAAGGAAGCCACATATGCGACCAATCAGTTGCAAAATATCCATGAAGATTTTTTGACCAATATTTGCTAAGAATTAAGCCATAAAATTCTGGAATATCTGCAACTAAAATATCAATAACCTAACATACCTTTGGATTAGATGATAATCTTATGGTAACCTGATTTAATTTGCCAATCACTTCAACTTGCGATCGATCTAGCTGGACTATGCGTACAGCAGATTTTTGTGGTTGAATGTTCAACTTTGCACATATTGATTTTGGTAGAATATTAGATAAAGCTCCAGAATCCACTAAACAATTATGCAAATTTTTATTGAAAACTTCATAAGTAAGAATAAATGGAGGAGTATGAGATCTCGACCATCCTCCAATTAAAGCGATATTTTCTAGATCAACTTTACTGATCACATTAGCTGGAGGTCTTTCCATCTCGTTTGAAGCTTGAGAAATCATTGGATCAGGCAAAGGTTTTTCTGGTACAGCATGTAATTCTTTCAAAAATACCTTTTTCTGGTGTTTTAACTTGCTCAATTCATAAAAAGTGATGGTAGCTCTAGTCTTTTTCATGTCTTCTATGATATTATACTCCATTTCATCTGGAACAATCAGTGTTCTTGCTGGAGTTGATGAATCTGTCTGGACTGGGCTGGTTTGAATTACTTTAGATGTCGTTTTCTTGGGTGTAACTTTATCCTTAGTCAATGAGCTTGCACTCTTTGACTTAGGAGTGGGTTGAGGAGGATCAAGTTGATTTCTACTTCGAGTACTAACTAGGGATGCTTCTTGATCTTTCTCATCTAGAAGGATGAAATCCCACATACCTTGCACTTCTACAACTTCTTCTTCATCAGTAGTTTCTTCAGTAGCATTTTCCTCTTCTTCTTCTTCTGATTCAGCATTAGTAATAGCATTTGGTGGCTTTGGATTAGTTGAAGGGTTTCTTCTAAAAGGCTTGAAAGAATTTTTAGAAGATGTTTCTGTCACTTGTTTCTTAATGTCAACCATTTTGTTAGACATGGTTTTCAAAACTTTCTGCAATCCTTCTAAATCAAATGGATCTTTTGATTGTTTTTTCTTGGGGTCTTCCTTAAAAGTAACTTTTTTGGATTTTCGTTTTTCTATCGCATTTTTCTTATCTAAAGCAATGATACGTTTCTCTACCGCCATTGCCTCCTTCATGTTTTCTGCTAAAGTTTATTTGTTAGCCCTATCAACGAAGATTGCTATGTTTGATGGTAAAGCAGAAATATACCACTCACTTCGCACTTCTTCACTAGGCTTGGAAGCAGTAGGAATTTTGTTTAACAATTTATTGAAACGTGAATTAAAATCCTTGACAAGTTCTTTTGAGTCAGCTCTAAGATTAGATAGATCATTTATCAATGTCGTTGTAGACCTGTCATCACCAAATTTAGTCAAAAATTGATCTTGAAAGATATCCCAAGTAGTGATGGATCCAGATGGTAATGAGAAATACCATGATCCAGCTGCTCCTTGTAGGGTATAGGGAAAAATTCGAACAAAAACATCTTCATTAGTAACTCCATTGAGATTTATGGACAGCACAAAATTATTTATATGTTCTTCTGCTAGCATGCCTACTTCAGGATTAAACTTAGGTAGCCATTTTTCAAGATGGGCTGGTTATTGACTCAAGGGTGCAGGCATTAAGACTGCCCCTGGATTATTCCATGGCATTTGGGCCATCGTTGAACTACTAATAGAGGAAAGTGTAGAAGATGATATCTTTGATTGAGAATATGAGGATATTACAATTACAGATGATTGAGAAGGTGATGTGGAAGTTCTAGTGGAGTGAGGGACAATAGTCTGAAGTGGAGGGGTGGACGGTTGACTTCACGGTGAAGAGTTTGAGATGGATGATGATGATGAAAGAGTCTCACTATTAGACCCTTTAGGTGATTTCCTTTCTCTTTTCCTTGTAGGTAGAGGTAACTCAGTTGGCTGAATGCCAAGCTTTTCACTCTGTAATCTAGTAAGAGGATGAACATGATTATATTGCGAAGTTACACTGCCTTGAGATTTATCAGATCTTTGAGGTGATATTGAAAATCTTTGAAGTTTATGAATCACAGATTCAACTTCAGGAGGTTCAGTAGCAGATTCTTCTGAAAAGTCAGGGTTTGTAGCAGTGTCTGTTCTTCTCTCGACTTCTGGTTCTAGATTTAAAATTTCTGAGTGTGATGGAGAAGTCAGGGGAGATGGTGAGCGTTTTTTACTCTCAGAATGGTATTTAGATTTAGATTTACTTGCCATTCATTGTTCGTGGCCCTCCTTCCAGTGCCAAATATGTTGAAGCCCCGAAAATCGGGTCTACAACAAGGGTGATACCCACCCAGTCCGGACCTTGGTTAGCAGTTCCTTTTCTGTTTGGTGTAGTGGGTCCGACTGGGGATAATGGGACCAATTTCCCAATATGTGTGTGTGTGTTGAGAATAGATATTTCCTTTCTAAAAAAGGTTCATAAGTGAAATGCTTTTATTCTATTTCTAATCTAATCATATGAAAATTGTATTCTAATTCAAACAGAAATATCTAATTCTAAACTAACCTGGGATGTAATTTTTCTATTTATGCGATCTAAAATGATTTCGAATAACAATCGATAATAAATATCATTCAACTGTTATAAGAAAAGAATTCAATAAAGATAAACCATTTCATATAAAAATTTATATGAAACAATTATGAAAAACATATCGCATAATAAGCTATTCATACATTAAGCATAAATAAATAGCTATCACCGTACAAAAGTACCAAATTATAACTTAAGCATTCAAGCATAAATATATAAATAACTGAACATAAATATCACTTTTAACACAGAAGCATAAATAGTTAAGAGATAAAAGTACCATTTATAACTGTTTCTACTTATGAGCTAGAAGCAATAATGACTTATTTCTTCTTAATCCAACATCTACTTAGAGTACAGAAATGAAACATTAGTAGCAGATATTAGACACAGATATCAATAAATCTCGTTCCATTCATTCATCAAAACCTCCTCTGAGGGTGCAGAAGTGCATGTTCTGAGGACAAGTTTTTGACAAATTTCAAGACCCTTCTCTAAATGCATGAGAAGGGTTTAAATACTACTAACTAAATCTAATTATAGTTTATTACAAAAAATTTAGGATTCGGTTTAAATGAACGTCATTTTTCTAGACAAAAATAAAGTAAAACTAACACTAAATCTAAAATTGAAATTAACAACTAACTACTTATGAATCTAATCTTTGAATGTGCAGGCATCCAGCATTGATTTGAGAAGAGGAGACTGGCCGACATCAGATTTTAATTGTCCTGAAAAAATGGAGTCGACAAGTGCTGGCACCATCTTCTCAGTAGAATTAATGATGCAATTAAGAGTACTGCATTGACTTTGTGGTTTTACTAGACACATCCAGTAAGTATCCCAATTTAACTTTGTCAATCCTTGAATTGATTTTGCCTTTTCTTCAGATTTTTGTTTCCACTCTGTTTGCAATTGTTGTGCTTGTGGTAGATATCCTAGAATAGTTTCTGAAATAAAATTAACCTTGTGCAAATTTTCATTTACACAATCAGTAATGTTGCTTGCCGCTGTAGCCACTTCCTCTGCTGCTTTTTCTGCTTCTCTAATCTGTGCATCCCAATTATTGAAGAGCATTTCTTTATGACTGTTATTGATGATTCGTGCTCCTGCTCTCTTTCCTTCTTCTGTCTTTTGTCATGCCAAATAATTAGTAACTCTGTCATTAGTTAAATCATAATCATCTCGTAATTCTACGACATGATTAGTGATTTTATCACTTTCTTGACAAAAAGAGTTCCACTGTGAAATCTTTTGGCATAATATATCTTGTTGTTGCAGTAGTTGATTATTCAAGGAAATAGATTCTGAGATAAACTCTGTAAGCTTAGGGTCATCTTTATGCATCTCTTGCATAATCTGTATTTGTTTCTCTTTTTCGGCCAAGCTTTTCTGATATCCAATCTGCATTTGCTGAAACTCTTGGTGTAACTTTTCAAATTGTATCTGTGCTTCACTATTAGCATGGGCTTGTTGAAATTGTTGTTGCAGAACTTGTATTTGATCTTCTTTTTCATTCAATAATAGTCGTACCTCAGATGCTTTGTCAATATTTGCGGAGGCATAAGCTCCTGTAATCTGAGATAATTTAGTAAGATTTTCAGTTGGATCCATAGTAGGATCTTTCCATAAAACATCCAATTGTTCTGCATCAATAGAGAGCACACTTTCTAATTTCCTCTTCTTCCTTTGCTTCCTTACTACTGCTTTATGTTGTGGGTTATAGAATATATCCAGAGGAGGAATTTCCTCTATTTTAAGTACAAGCTCGGCAGAAGGAGTAATGGGTATATGTTTTGTTTCTGTGACATTGCCACTTATTCCTGTGATTAAACCTTTTGCTGTCTATACAGGAGTTTGTATGTTCTGTCCTTCAACATTAATCAAATCATTAAATGTTTCCCATTCTTTATCTAACTGAGTGCTAATATATGGTTGTTGTACATTGGGGGTGCAATATTCAACTGTGGAGTGGTTGAAGTCTATTGTTGTGAGAGCTCTTTTGATTGAGCTGTATCCTTCACTGAGCCTTCACTTTTATCCTAATCATTATCAGACTTTTTAGAATTTTTAGAAGTTTCTTTGCCAGACTTTGACTTAGACCTTTCTGTATCTGAGCTGCCACTGAGACTGACACTAGGAGTTGGTTCCCTTGCGGGTTCCACTCACAAATTATTCAAAGGGATAGTAGTTAATCTTCTTTCTCTGTACATTTTAAATTCTTGAAATTCTTCTGGGAAAAACCGTAGTTGAGCTAAATGCAAAATTTCTTTAAATGAACATTTTTCTTGAAACATATCATCAAAAAGATCTTCTTCTCCAGAAAATACTCTTACTTTGACTGCAGTGGTGAAATCCTTGACAACATCATATAGATCAAATAGCCTTCTCGGAAACTTAAATAATTTTAAACAAGTAATATATTTTACTTCCTTAAACGCATGACCAACATCAAATAATGAAAATGCTCCGAGGATACAGGAAATTGTGGGCAGATGGCCTTCTTTTTATCCTTTAATTCTTTTGTCAAACCTCCCTCTCCACAGGTTTGATATGAAATTTCCCGAGCTATGAGTTTATCCGGAACATACAAGGGTAAAACATGAGGAGAAGCAAAGCTTCCAAAAACCCTCACATAGGTAAACAACTCTTCTCCAAACCATCTTGCGAGAGGGAGAATGTCTACTTCTGTTTCAGGGGAGAACCTTGGAGCATCCTTATTATACAACACTCTGTACAGAGGCAACATTATGCCATGGCAAATTTTATAAAAATGAGGAATGAACTTTGATTCCCACAATTCTTTGTGATAAACATGAATGGGTAGGGGATCCTAAATTTTCCATTGCCAACCCATTAAAGAGAACTTAAAAACAAAGCAGATTGAATCCATAACATAGGCAGATAGATAAAAAGGAGGATAAATCATCTGAGAGACAGTCCGTTTAGACCGGTAATTGAAAATAGCTGTGGCTAAGTTATCAGAAAATATTTTGGCCCAATCTACAATGGTAGCGTTAACAACAGCATTCAATAAGGGAAACCATTCAGGCAAAAACTTATTAATGTCAGGCTTTCCAAAAATCCTACATAGCATAGCAGCAGCAAAACAATATGGAGAAGTGAGTGAACCAGTACTGTACATACCGTGTTTATATTTCTTTAGTGATTCATCTCTTCTGGACCATTCATTGGTGCATTCTGCTAAATTTGCATTTTCCTTAGCAAATTACTCCATAAATTGTTTGTTGTAAGTTGCCTGAGGCTCCGGCAAATGATACATAAGCCTCAAATCTTCTGGAGTAAATGACCCGATGAGCTCTTAACCTTGAGTTCTGAACTGCCTGTCCGTAATATCAGTGCTATCCAGCACCCATTTTACCATGTCTGTATATGAAAGAATTCTAGGTCTTGCTGCTAAACGATGCAAAAATGAACAAACCAACTCTGTAAGAGATGCTTCAGAAGAATTAATTGAGCCTGCAGTAGCCGCAACATCCATTACTCTTGGATTTTCTTCTTCAAGCAAATTAAAAATACCCTCCCAAGTGGTGATACTAGCGTCTTTTTTGCAAGCAGTGTCTGCGTACAAGGATGCCATCTCTTTACTCTCAAAACTCAGAGCTTTCTCTTTATTTCCCATAATACTCTGTATATTTCTTTGTATAGTCTTCTTTTTTTCGTGCCTGCGGTTTACGAATTAAGTGAGAATAATGATATGAGAAAGGTGACGGGATAGTTTTAAATGCTGAAGGCGTATGAAATATATTACTTTAACATGAAATAACCTTTCAATCAAAACAAAATCCTTTTCATTAATGAATGACAATCAATTTGTTATCTTCACATAAAAGCGCATAACGAGTCTCGATTTATGGAAAGATTTTCTTCATATAATGAGCTTTAAGAATCTGTGATAATGTGATCTGCGATTTGCTTTGAAATATCGCAAAATCGCAATATCGCAGATCGCAATTTTCGCAAATCGAAAACATCGCAAATCGCAAACTCGTAACATCGCAATATCGCGAAATCGCAATATCGCAAATCGCAATTTTCGCAAATCGCAATATTGTAACATCACGAAATCGCAATATCGCAAAATATAACATATGAAAAATATCCGTTAATATATTTTCTGCGATATGCGATTTGCGACAAATATTTTAATGCATAGTTTTTGGATCGCGCTTATCGCAATTTCGAAGATTCTGCTTTGCAAAAGATATCTTGTACTTTTTTGCGATGGATGCGATATTTTCTTCAAAGAAAGGTTTTATTCTAATCTTTCATAAACTTAAGTCTATTTAAAGATTTTCCAAAGAATTTTCTTAAGTTAATGATAGTAAATTTTATTGAAAAATAAAACAAGCACTAATTAATTTTTTGGATTTTTTAAACTAAGGGTCCCCACTTATTTAGTGTTATTACTAATACTAAATAAGAAGGGGGTTGCTGCTGGCCACAACAGGTATCTACACATGGTATTGTAACTGAAAAAAGGCTATAAATAACAAGCCTCAGTTTGTAAAAGGACAGATGGTCTGCCACAATGTAGCTCCTACAGTTATTCTCTGTTTTAATAAAACAAGTTTCTTTGTGGTTTTATTTTCTTTGTGTTCTCTCTTTTTTTATGGCATTCTAATTTTTCACATCTTGTCAGATATATTTCAACTTTTTAGATCTTGGGGGCCTCCCCCCAAGATCTGGATAAGTTGAAATAGATCTGACAAGAGGCCCCCAAGATCTAAAAAGTTGAAATAGATCTGACAAGATGTGTAAAATTAGAATGCCAGAAAAAAAGAGAGAACACAGAAAATAAAACCACAAAGAAACTTGTTTTATTAAAACAGAGAATAACTGTAGGAGCTACATTGTGGCAGACCATCTGTCCTTTTACAAACTGAGGCTTGTTATTTATAGCCTTTTTTGAGTTACAATACCATGTGTAGATACCATAGACCAATACCATGGGTAGATACCACTTACAATACCATGGGTAAATCCCATGTGTGGATGAATACCATGGGTGGATACATACCATGGGTCACTTACAATACCGTGGGAGAATAAATATCATTGGTGGATGAATACCATGGGTTGATGCCATTTACAATACCATGAGTAAATTCCATGGGTGGAGGGATAACATGGGTAGATGAATACCATGGTTTGATGCCATTTTCAATTCGGATCAATAATAATAATACTCATATAGGGAAGGTTATTTCTAGTTTGAGAGGGAATTTGGACTACTCATTTAGATATTTTGCTACAGCAAATCAGGATACTAGTTGTAGAATCTGGGACACTCAAACTTAAGCTTTTATTTAGCAGTCTTGAGGTGCAGTGTGGTTATTGAGACTTCATCGTATGGATGTCTTGGATGCTACAACCAATTATGATCAATGTCAAGAGATCAACCCTTTAGGTGAAAGCGATGGCATATTATTAAATCTAGTCACAAAGGCACCTTTTATTAAAACAACTGAACGAATATATGGGGGTTTACTATAGAACAATCGATGCCACGACTTATACATATTTAGTTTCCTTGATATAGGAGTTGAATTATGGAAGGTTCCAAGGGTTTTGGGGTAGATTCATTTATCGCTAAATGAACTTACTCGAAGGACTTTTAACGGTCAGTTCAAACTATAGGGTTTGCTATATATATATATATATATATATATATATATATATATATATATATATATATATATTTCAAAATAAAAAGGGAGAGATACATATACATTATAGTAATAATGTGAGAGGGGTGTTACATTCTTCGTCAGGAATTAAGGGTATATTTTTCATTTGCAGATATACTTTCACTGTTAGAGTGTATAACAATGTGAGAGGGTTGTTACATTCTTATTCGGGAATTAAAGGTAGATTTTGAATTTGCAGATATAATTTCACTGTTAGAGGCATTCTGATGGCTCCCAAAATGAAGAGCCACTATATAGAACCATTACAAACGGTTGAGTTACAGATAGCTTTCACCATGACAAGATGGAAATTTGTGGGTTGAATTAGACTCCAGACGCATTTTGGCCGACCAGTGAAACTTAACTAGTGATTTGGAAGAAACTGGCCAGTCAACCCACCCATGATTATATATATATATATATATATATATATATATATATATATATATATATATATATATATATATATATATTCTCCATGTAGTTTATTTAGTGTCTTTCAGTTAGATTTATAATTTATTTTCCCATACTTGCTAAAATCATCTGTAATCTCTTATTAGCTGTTAAAATATGTTTTATGCACCTAGGAATCTATTAGACAAGGATTCTATTTGGTTGGTTCAAAAATCCTTTTGGACATCTGGGTTGTAGGTGCCTCAGTGCCCACTAGATATATATGTTGAAGATGTGGAGTAAGCACTACATGACCTTGGGCCACAAACCTCCTAATATGTGCCTCTCCTGCCATTTGATTCCAAAGGGAAGAAACTTGTGATAGAGGAAAAATACTAGATGAAGGTCCAATCTATGGTGTGTCTCTCCATCTCAGTGGGATGGCTTGATAATGTTTTCTGAGGGTAGAGGATTACCTTTTGGAAGGGTGATCTTTGTCCTAGGAATGCACAACTCACTAAAGAGTTTCTTATGACAAGGCATACCAACAGCAGTGATCATATCAGTTCTTGATGGGTTACATAAAGTATTTAACTAACCTTACTCCCTCTTATTTAGGGATACCCCAAGCCTAAGCTTCTCTCTATCATGAAGGTGCCCCAATAACTGTTTTGCAAAAGAAATTTTCTTATGAATAGACTTCCTTTCATGTTGAAGCGAATCCATAATCATGCCATGAATTTGACAATACCCTTTATAATATCCAGGAGAGTTCAACAAGTAACTCCCTCTTAGGCAGATGAGGTAGGCCATTCCTTTTAGAGATGGACTGTAAGCTAGTCATGCATTTTCTCATTAAATGATCATCAAAACCCTTGCTGCAAAATTTAGAGGGTAACTTCAAAAGGTGATTCATCCAGAAATACATGCAATCATCTTATCATTATCCTCTTCCTTTGATTAGAAAGCATTTTCCTCAAGATATCTATCTCCACTGACATGCCCAAAAATGTCCTTTATTGTACAATATGATGGATTTTGAGAATCTATTTCTGAAATAATGATGGTGAGCACAAACGAATTACTGAAGGACAACTTGCTGCTATATCTTAATAGTGGTTTGAAAGAAACTGAATAGCACTAGATATGCTCTGCCAATCGAGCCAACGTGATCATTTTCAATGAATCTTATACCTCGCAGTGTACATAGGGATATCTCACAAAGTATTTATCCAATATGTAAGGGGCTCATCCATAGATTGGATCAGAGCCTTGAGGCATAAAACTAATATAATTTTTATTAAGAACCTCAGAAATATCATATGAATTCCAGTAGCTTTTCCATCTCTTCAAACCTTTAAGTGCAGGCAAGGATGTTTATTTTTTATTTTGAACGAAAGGCTCATCAGTAGCTAAATCTGAGCTCCCGTTGAATGTCCTACAATGCAACCTATTGTATGACTATTGATCCAGGGATTGTTTGGCCTTCAATTATGATCTTCCCTTGCGGGACAACTAATTTATTTAAAAGAAGGGTTTTTTTGTATTCAGGCGTTCATATCCATGATGAGATCCTGACTCAATGTAACCCAGATGTCAAATTCAGGGTCTTCAACTTATTGTACTTATTGAGATATAGAATATAATATGTACATTATTTAAGGCACCTTTGAAGATTTATTGGGAGTGCCATGATCTTATTCTTCTAGCTGATAACATCTCCAGGTGAGTTGTATTCCATATCAAAGTTACTACATTATATTTTACTAGAAGATCCTTGTAGTTTCTTTAGAGATGATACCTTTTCAAAAGATATGCTATCTGACAGTCTTGTTCACAATTTCATTTGTGAACAATACTAAAGTACTATATATATGAATACAAAATGTTCTTCTACCATAACTACTATATCTTTGGTTTGTTGTACTTGTACTTCAAGGGTTATAAAAAAGCCTAGTTGTTGTCTTTACTTATATCAATACTACTGCCCTACTGCATCTGTCCTTAGCAGCATTTTAGCCTCTTTTGATATAGAAGTTACCAGAGAAAAACATTGGAGCCACTTATGGTAGGATTAGACATAAGTGTAGCTATTAATGACACTGAATGACTTAGTTCCCTGACATTGTACTGATGATGGCCCTGCCATCCTCATGCCTTGATATGATCAAATGGTCTTAATATGTGAGACAAGATGTAGACTTCAATTTAGTGCACAATAATCCTTCATAATAATAGTTTCCATCTTTCCATCTTAGCCACCTACCATAGGTCATTTCCTCGTAACTTCTATGTAGACCTTGAAATAAAAGGTTTACCAGATGCATTGTAAGGTCTGGTGAATGATGTGTCATCCAATTTCCTCATTTCTTGAAGACTGAATTTCGGCTTCTGAATGATTCATAGATGCTACAAGAATATATATGATAATGCCTTGCTATAGCTATCGTCTTGATTATGCCAGTTCGAGATGAACTACATCAAGATGAAATCACATTCAACACTACCTTTTCACTTATAACATAATAGTCTACACAGATATGACATTAATGATTTTTTAAGTTTCGATGAGAATATGATACTTTCTAACATACTTGAGACACCTTCATATTGAACTATATTTCAAGTATGGAGATCCCAAACTGGAAATACAAGACTATATGTTGGATACGAATCTAGATTGTTTCCACAAGAATCTTGTGAAAGCTACCATGTCCAGTTTTCAATAAAATTAGGACAAAGATTCCCAGCCAAATTTGAAGAAAGAGATTGAACCATTCAACTATAGTTGCTTTGCTCTTGAATTGGTACAAGTTGGTTTAATTCTTCTTGGCACTCAGATATATATACTAACTGAATTCATGACATCAAGGCAAAGAATTGTGTTTCGGTCACAATTTGACCACAACATGATCACAACAATTAGACTCGAAATAATCACATAGAGACTAACAAATATGAGCCTTAAAGAATGCATATGGAGTTTGAACATATTTCTGAGAGGGTACGACTAAGGTTGATATGTAGTCATACCATTATAAATATTACTTTGGTGATCCACATAATATAGAAGTTTAAATATCTATTGGTGGTGCCAAATAGTGATACTTGAAACTTATTTATGAGGGAATAAAACACTACCTGTAAAGATTGATCTTTTCTCAAGAGGATCAAACCTTGTTTCAGTAACACAAGACCTTGCTTGCCAATCCTTCTTATCACATAATCCAATATCATCTTACTAGACATTGAAAATGAGATGGAACTATCTTTGCTAGTCTATTTTGATAAATTGTAGAGATAAGAGGTCGAACCTTAGGATCTTCATAATGATTGCATTCTCCTGTGCTTAGGCTTGTCCTCACTTGCGCTCTGATACCATGATAAAATTGCATGTTCTTTTCATAGGACGGTTACTTCAGAATTCCACAGTAGTCCATTTATTTAAACCATATCATATCCATCAGCAATCATATGAATCATAACTGATAGTAACTAAATAAATAAAATAAAAAATAGATCTAGAAGACAATTCAAGACATAAGAACACAAGGATATGGCTCAAGCCAGGGAAAAACCCCAAGATGGGGAAAACCCTTGATCAATTCTTCTTCTATCAATATCAAATATTGAGCATAGGGAGAGTATAATAATTCAAGGTCAAGATTGACTTGATAATTTGGAGATTCAATATCAATGTCCTTAGATTCATAGCTGTAGCCTGCCTCAGGAACACTATTTTGTAGAGGACAATTTGTGCCCTCTTAGGCTTGAAACATACTGCTGAAAAAGCTTCTAAATACTGGCTTTCAGGTTAAGGTTTGATGACAAGCTACAACAACAATCTATCACTGCTACAGGATGAATTTACTTCAATTTGAACAACCCACATATGATGGAATAAGTCTACTGCTAGGCTGCTATAACACCTTGTCCTAACCTTCCAAACTTCTGCTTAACTGCGGCCACCTTTCAAATACCTCTACTGCTAATCTGGGCTAGTATTCTACCTCAAAACAAGTGATATAGCCTCCATCACAAGAGCTTCAAGAGATGCAGCCTCCTATCAGTCCACCGGTCCCTTTTCAAGGGAGATCTATGCCTGTGGCTCTCTTGAAGCACACAGCTAGGGTTGCGGCTTGCTATAGGGTAGAAAGTCCAACCAAGAATGAGCCCAAGCATTATATAAATGACCCTCATGACTGCGGCTTCCTTTTTGCTGCAATTCTGACATGGAACTAGCCACAAAATAGTCAAAAAAATTCGAACCAACCTCAAACAAGCTAGGCCTCCTTCATGAGGAACTTTTTCCTTAAGATAGCCCATGAAAAAATTATATATATATAAAACATCATCATGTTATATCACTGCAGCTCTGGTTCATAATATGTTTAGCCCTAACCCTTAGATTTAGTTTGATTTATAACATTAATGATATTTGATTATAAATTAAACTTTTACAGAAGTAACAATTGACACTATTTATTGTCCATTGTGGTGGGCAGATTTGTTTTATATAATGTATTGAAAATATATGTTTTGCTAGTAATATAAGTAGGGCATTTATTTTATGAATAATTGTGTGGGTTGAGAAATTTTGTGTAGAACTGTCCAGCAAGGTTTTCCCTAAGAGCAACGGGACAAGTTTTGAAACAACAATGGGAAAACATGTCTAGATTAGAGAATGAAGATAAAATATAGAAGTGGCCATCAAAGAAATAGAATAGTATCATGTACAGTGATTCAAAAATGGCACTGGATACTATTACTTTCATAAAAAAACAATCTAGAACAGACTTCGATGTTAATCTCAATAGACTGAAGCTGGCAAGTTGGTAGGAAAAACTGATAACGATGATTGAAAAAGGCTAATTAGTGGACGATTTCTGGTTTAGTGAAGTGTGGATAGGACTGGACACTCTTTACAAGCTACTTGTTGAGTCCCTTCACATTGCTAATCATAATTCTTTAAAGGGTGCTAGCTCAATGGAAGAGCGCCTGCATTATAAGAAGGAGATCAGTGGTTTGATTCCACTGTGCCCTAACATGAATTAATCAATAATATTGTATTTATTGTAGTTTATCTTTGATTAAATATTTTATATATTGATTTATTTCAATGGTGAGATATTTTTCTATATTCATTATTTTATATTGTCTCTAAAGAGAGAAAAGTGATGTTCTTTGAATGTAATTTTTTATTGTCTTTACAGAGACAATAGTTAGGAAGAAAGACATTGTCTCTTTAAATAAAATATGTGTTTAATCCCAACTATTATCTCTAGAGAGACAAAAATGAAATTGTCTTTGGAGAGACAAAAATGAAATTGCGTCTGGAGAGAAAAAATTGCTTGTGTTATATATTGTCTTTATAGAGACAATATCTTGAGACATTTTAATTTTAAGAAAATTTAATTTGAGACACCCACTTAAAGACAATATTTAAGAAAATACACAAGTTTTCTTTTGCCTCAAGTTAAAAAAATTTACCCAAAAATTGTCTTAAATATTGTCTTAAAACCCCCCTTTTTGTTGTAGTGAGTGTTGTTGTGCTTCCATTTTCTCTTTAACCTTTTTCGATGAGTGTAATTAACAAAACTACATGTGTTTGATATATTAATAATCACAATCTTATTCTTATTCTTATCAAGTGTTAGCATTAGTTAATAAAGTATTACTAAATATTTATGATATTTAAGTATTGAAATATTTTCGCACTGCATTATATTACATATAATTTTTTTTTACTTTTTTGGGATTTAATTAGTGAAATGAATCACATAGTGTCAATCATCACTTCCAGGGCCCAGTAACTAGGACTTCCCCGGAGGTCACCCATCCCAGATAGCCTCTAGCTAAAACACGCTTAACTGTGGATTTTTTTCCTCACAATCAAGCCCACTTAGCTTGCTATCCCATTTGCAAAACCTTACCAAGCATTGTGCCTCATGAACCATTCAAGTAGAGATATCTTTACTCTTTTATATTTAAGTATTGAGATATTTTTGCACTGCATATTAGATATAATTTTTTTTTGGGATTCAACTGGGTTAAGTACGTCATTCATCTATGACCATTTCCATGACAGGTAGTCGTAACTGACTAATTTCTCATATTTTTTGAATAGTCCACTTAACACTCATTGCATCGAGTGATACTCATAGGGGTTATTTATGATATTTTTATATAATTGAAAAATTGACATCCATTTGTTATAGGTTTAATTTTGATTAATATGAAAAAAATGGAAAAAACATTTGTTAGGTTGTTCTGATTTTGTTTGTATTTAATACTTAGATATTATTTTTAGGGGTTTGTTTGATCTCTCTATTTGAATATAACTCTATAAGATATGTATTATTTATTTTATTAATTAATGAAAAAATAGTGTTATTTCACATGATTTTTGAATAGTTCACTTAACACTCATTGCATCAAGTGATACTCATATGATATTTTTATATAATTGAAAAATTGACATCCATTTGTTATGGGTTTAATTTTGATTAACTTGAAAATAATGGAGAAAATATTTGTTAGGTTGTTCTGATTTTGTTTGTATTCAATATTTAGGTATTATTTTTAGAGTTTTGTTTGATCTCTCTATTCAAATATAACTCTATAAGATATGTACTATTTATTTGATTAATTAATGAAAGAACAATGTTGTTTGCCTCAGAAGCTCTCACCTTAGAGATTCACTCGTTAACTTTTTTGTCTTCCTATCTTTTAATTTGGTGTCAAAGCCAGGGTACTCCAATTTGTTGGAGGCAGATCATATTGGATCTTTGAGAGCAAGTGCAAGAAGAGCAATCACATGTTTTTATTAGTTTGATGAGAAGAGACAACTATGTTGAAGGCATCATGGTCGAGATACGATTGTCTTAAAATATGTTAAATATCCAATGTTAGTAAATTATTCCAGCAAATCCTACAAGTACTCATCTAGATGTCATCCGGTCTCTCCTCAACCCAGAAGCTGTCTTTAGGAGCTACAATAGTAATGGCTATGGTTGATAAAATATATGTTGTATTATGAAATTATTCAATGGTTGCGATTATGTAATATTGCAAAATTTATTTTTCTTACTTGTATTTACTTATGTTTGACTATGGTTATGTGTTATTGTGATGCTTTTGAATGGTCATAATACATTGTTATATTCATCATTATTAATGTTTAAGACATATATATATTAGATTAAAAATTAGTTATTATATTTTAATTAAAATGAAAAATATCCAAACTAAAATATTAAACTCTTAACAAATATCAATATACGATAATACATCTATTAAAAAAAATTGAGCAGACACCCTTTTGAATCTAACACAAAATGTTTTGAGGAGTTAGATAATGGTTTTCTATCAAGGAATGACTTGAATAGAATGACGTATCTTTGTTGTTGCAAGCCATTTTCTTTAAATGGTTGTGAATGTAAGTAAATTTTAATAAGTTGAAGTCTAATTATTTTACATTTTGAAAGTTAAATTTGTTTGAAATATGATAGGAATTTGTTGGGATCGCAGGTTTGATGGGTGAACCATACAGAATTTGAGTGTCTCAAAAAAATTTCAAGATTTTGAATCCATTTATGCTTTCAAAAAAGATTTTTAAATAATAAAAAAACACAATCCAATCAAAATTTGTTTGTCCTAGTTCCAACCAAAAACTCTAAAATGTAGAATAATTAAAAAATATAAAGTTTTATAATGTGAACTGTGCACAATTTGAGTGTCATCCATTTATGCATTCAAAAACTAATTCCAGCAACAAAAATGTAACCAAAATTTATTTTCCCTCATTCTAGCTAAAGGCTCCAAAATGTAAAATAGTTAAAAATCCCTATCCATAATCATAGATCCACCTAAGCACGGTTCAATATTGAAATCATTATTATCCTTCAAAAGATATAGCTATCTAACTCATTATAGAAAGCATAAAATTATTTCCAATACAAATAAAAATAAAAATAAAAATATACTTGTTAAATTTGAAATGAAAATTGTTTTAGATCTTTTTAGTTGAAATGTAAGTAAATTTTTCATAATATGGTTTAGCATTATTTTTATGTTTCTTTCTTTATTATTCATTTTTCTATATCCCATGACAATAATATAAAAAAATAATATCAACATTTTTTCTTCATATCTTGACAGATTAGATAAAACATGTTATAATTTTTATATAATAGATGTTATCATTTTTATATAATAGAATTATATTATTGTGGATCTTGTGCATGGATGTATCACTATTTACTAAAATTACATCTTAGTAGTGGGCATTGTAAATCAAGCTTTGGTTGTGGTGAGTCATTTTCATGCTCACTAAGTGAAAACAATTCCAAGTAGAATCAACTCTCGACTTGCTCTTAGGATTCATAGAGAGTACCTACCAATCTTCTATGTCTCAACCTACAAATTCATATGGCTTACTCCACTTGCTTGTATTGATTGCCTAGTCCACTTTTTTGTATTTATGAATATTAAGCTTATATTTATTGCGTATTCCACTTTTTTCGATTTATGAATATTAAGTGTGTGTCTTCTTTATGTGTGCATAATATGAAGATAAGCAATAAGAATAAGCATTGATTCAATGCAGTTTTAATTCCTTATTATCAGAAATTCAAAGTTGAATAAATAATATTTGATTTAAACATTACTTTTTGTTGACAAAAAACATTGCATTTCTTTGTTCTTTTGTATATGGTGTTTTGCATCATAAGACATATTCACCAATCATTAGACTTATAATTTTTATTGGAAAAAATAATGTCATACCCATGTGCATTGATCATTAGGTATATAATTCTTATGACAAAATATTTTTGTAAATTATATATTTTCTATGGAAAATTGTCGTGTTGGATGTTTTAAGTAGTTTTTTATTTTAGAAAATATAGAAATACTCATAAAATAATACTATATTTTGATTACTTTTAAATAAATATTGATATTGTTTAAATAATTAAACCAATTACTCTTTTGAAGAAAAACAATTAATTTCATTATGTTTGAGGAATGACATTAAAAAAATAGAAAGAATGAATGGTCCTATTGAATCTCTCCATATGGTTCCATAATATTAGTGAACAATGTGTGAGTTTTGTCCATCCATATCAATTGAGTAAAAAGTGTGGTGTGAAAAATATACATAATTTATTTTAACTTATAAAATTAATTTTTTAAATTGAAATGTAACATTTATTCTCAAATTTTGTTTATGCACCACACCAACTAATATCTTAATATGGCATGAACCCTAGCTTCAATAATGTTATTCATTATAATTAAAAAAATTAATCATTCATAATATTAAATTAATTAATCATTCATTTAGTTATTTTTTTGGGCAAACAGAATATCTGATCTCCCTTGAACTACATTGTCTAACAATTTTATTTTAACATATTTTCCAATTGAAATCTAGAAAAAAAAAAAGCCAACAAATCTAAAAGAGTTAGATTTTATCCCAAATCATTGTTACCAAAACCGGCCATACTGCCGAAAAAAATTCGAAAATTCGACAGTTCGAATCAGTGCCCGGATTAATAGGATTTGAGGTTCATGGACGGAGTGAACAACGCCGTTTTCTAATCACAATTTTTAAATTCGGACATTGCATTAACTTTCCGAAACCCTTCTGAATCGGGGAAATGGTATACTGCTACTAATAAATGAATGATAAGGTTGTTTTATTTATTTTTAATGTAATAAAACTTTGGAAATGAAGGATATCGCTGTTTAAATTTGTTTTTTAATGCAATAAGACTTTGTAAATAAATAAAAATGTTGTTTTATTGTTTTCTAATGCAATAAGACATTGTATATTAAATTTCTAAACAAATTTTTAATAAGATACTTAGAACTCTCAGTGAAATAAAAATAATGTATTTAAATTTTTTTTGTTAAATGTAATTTATAAATTTATAATTTGTAAGTTTATTAAATTTAAAAGAGAAAAAACTTATGAATTATTTTTGTAAATGAAAAAAAATTATAATTGTTTGTTATTGTGGATTTTGAAGAATGAGATTTTGAATAACTATAAAATTATAAAGCTTCACATTTTGTATTATACAAAATAATGGATGTTGTTAATATATGTTATAAACAAGCAATTGCACCATCACCAAATGTTGCACAGGAAACGTCGTAACTATCTCTCAAACCTGGCTCGTAGCGCCTTGGTAAAAGGAAATCTTCTCTGAATAGGGCAGCAGCCTTCCTTATTGTTAATGTTAACACTCGAAATGAACTATTATTCTTACTTTGTAATTATCGAACTGTTGGGAGCTTAAAACACTAGAATTGTGTAGTCTTGAGGGATCAACCCAATAAATAAAAAATAAGACTGGAGTTAAAACCCTCCATGAGGAAAGTTATAGAGTATGTCGCATTGTGTGGCCAGTGAATAAATATGTAAATAAACCATAGTCCTGGTATAAAGATGAAGGTTTAAACTGAAACTCTAGAGAACCCACAAAACCAAATCCAGTCCTTCATGGCTATTCAGGTAGGGTAAGAAGCAAAAAGGAAAAAGGAAAACCCGAATCTCACAAAAGAGAAATAACTTGAACAAAAATTTAATTTACAAAGAAAACTATAATCTCATGTATAAAACCATCCATACACATACTCTATTGATAGAAAACATGGGCACTATAGAAAAAATAATAATATGCATTTAGTGGTAAAGTGAAATACGCTCAACCATTTCAAGAAGCAGTTAACCGTAAGAATTTTTGTAACGCAAATCCTTAAAGGACCCTACCCTAGAAATTATGTTGACAATTAAGAAAAGATTAGGTATTGTTAGATATAAAATGTCTGAAAAATCCAATGTCCTGACCAAGGAAATTGTAATAGAAATCCCAAGAGAAACACAAGGCATACTTCTGAGTCAAGAATGTTGAACACTGAATACATTACAGTATCTAGACTTGTGTAGAGGTATCATGCATGCACTTTAAAGAAAATATAGCACATAAATGACATCTGTAGGATATAAGAAACCTACATAACCTTCCATGGTCGACCTCCGGTAATAACCTACAGACCAACCCACTCTCCTATATAGAATGCAAGATGGGTGTCGATTCTAATTCAAAGCACAAATAGATTCATCAACTTCAGAGTGGGAAATCCATTCAACTTTCTTATAAGCAGTGTGCTTTTGCTTGGTCGGTGTTGTATCGGGAATTGAAACAGCCGCGATCTTAAGCTAAAGGTTCCAAAATTTCTTCGGAGATCTCGCACTCTATCCCTATACCCCGTCAATTCATTTGAGCAAGGTATCTATCTATTCACTGAAAGAGTATCAACCATAGACGGTTTTGCATTGCTTGCCATCTACCGCAGATGGGTTCGCATCTTTTCGCATCTACTGCAGAACGAGTTTCTTCTTGTAGATGAGGTTCTACCGCAATCGGCCAGAGGGGTTCTGCATCTCTTCTGTCGCGAGTGTAGTATTGAGGGGTTTTTTATGATGGGCTACCCTACCAAACCCACATTCCCAATTTTGAAGTTGCATATAAAATGCATTCAATTCACCCCCAAATAATCTCAACTAGGCAATTCAAATCAATATATATCTAGAAGCTTTAATATCTCAAATCTGAGATTTGAGATATTAAATTAACACTCTCTTATGGTTATAAACCCATATGCCAATACAGCCCAAATTTCTCTTCTTTCATGCAGAAACTATCTTCTTTCAATGGTTAAACCATACAATGCATGCTAAATGCTCTTTATGTTAATCCCAAATCAACTTCAAATAAGAGAAATACTTATAAGTGCTTACCAGCCTTAAGCACTCGACCCCCTTGTCAAAAGCATATCATTTCAATTGCTACAACCTCTTATGGTTTAAAAATAACCAATGCTCCAAAGCATATACGAAGGCTACCTTAGAGATCAAAGGTTAAGTCATATGAATAAACCTACTTTATTAAAATTAGATAATTCAAAAATTAACTTATGAAGTCGCAGCATATGACTTTGCCTTTGTCTCAGGACCCAAATCAACTCTTTAGGTGTATCGGCTCACGTTATATAATTTCACACTTTAATTAATCAGATATCAATGTGAATATTGATACCACCAAATTTGGATTAACTCCAATTATGCGCTCTTCTTACAAGGCCCCAAAAGCATATATCCTCCATCAATATCTATTAAACTTGACCTCCATAACTTTGACACACTTTAACCAACTATCGCAATAAAGGAGGGCCCCAACATTTAACACACCTTTCTCATCCAACGGTTGATGAACCGTCACATTGTTTCGCAATGATCCGACGATCATCACATAACCAAACTGCCCATCCTTTAATTATTCAAATCTTTCTTATCGTTCATGCAACTTTAATTGCAATTTCCGTTTGATCTTCCACAACCCGGATCCAACGGGTTTCGCATTTTTTTCGAACAGAACCTTAGCACTAAAAAAAAATGTGAAATAGGTGGTAATTGAATACCACCTATGGACACGCGTCACTCATGTAACGATATCGTGTTCCAATTGCAAAAACAGCTTACCACTTACTTATCCATGAAATACTGCTGGTTTCAGTCTCCAAAACCGCTTCTACTGTTCCTTCTCACGGTTCCGCTTTGCTCCTTGATTCAGGGTTCCACCCAACTTTTCAACATCTTATTATAAATAAACTCCGCCCTCGTTCTTGCTTATTCTTTCTTCGCACGGTTCCATTGGAATGTAAACAATCACCATTTCTTCATAGCTATATCAATTGTAATTAAACTCAGCTTCCGACTCTCCTTTTGTGACATCGATCCTTCCATGATCGATACAGTCAATGTATCTATTTTCGCACATTGGTGCATGATTTCTTCTCGCCTAATCTTGAAATCGATATAAATTTTATAACATAGCACCAATGCCCCCAATCATATACAGGATTACAAATTTAACCTTTTACATAGAGATTCATACTACGCATTGCCCATACAATTGCTTCTTACAGTTCGAAGGCGCTTACACAGAATTTAAATTGAATAGTACTCATGAAATGATGAACAATTCTTTCATAATATATATATGAATTTACTTACAAAAAATTTCCTGTCTTTAGCTAGATCTTCAAAATCAATGGCCCTTTCAACCTCCTACTCATCATAGCTCTTCAGGTCTCCAGAGCTCCCCAGGTTTGTTTCTGAATGCCATTAAGGCTTACAATTATACAAATTGATAATCCATCGATTCAACTCCTTTAATGACTCAATAAAACCCTTGGAATCCTCAAATCCTAAATTTAGCCTAACTCCCTAAACAAACTGAAACTAACTCTTCACATTCCTAACAAATCAACTTTTGTCATGTTCTCCAATCACTTGGGAACATTTACAATCTCTCTCCATAATTAAAATTACTCTACTTACTTATGGATTACATAAGATTTTAAAACCAAAAGAGCCCCCTATGTCTACTTAGATACAAAGTATTTTATTGTGTCTAATGCCCCTGCATCAGACTCCCAAGGTTAAAATTTATCATGATCTCCTAATCATGTGCTTCAGTCCTTGTCTTCCTGGATCCCACACTTTGTTCTGCAATTGATCATCTATTGCAATATTCTTCTTTTGCATTTCTCCAGGCTTCCATACCTTATTCTGTCCTGCTCCACTAGCTGCACTTTTACATTCTCTTTTTGTCCTTCCTTTGTTGTTGCTTCTTCTTCTTTGTTTTCTTGTTGTTTTATTTTTCTTAGACACTTTCACCATCAACCTTCTTATCAATTCAATTTCCTGATCTAATTTATCTTCTAACTGTTGGATACTGCTCCATCTTAATTGTTGAATTCTTACTTCTGCTTCTGCTTGTTGAGTTCTTATTTGTAGAACTCTTACTGCTGCTTTTTCTTGCTGAGCTCCTACACTTACTGCCACCCAATCATCCATACCCTCTTGTTTTCTGCAATAGAAAAGCTCTTCCTGATTGTTACTCATGACAATTTCTCCACTCTCTGATTTTAGCAATTTCTTGGACTGGTATTTAAATTTCCAGACACTGTCATCATCTATTTTCTTCTCCTCCTGGACCAAACATTCTTTAGTCCTACCATCAGTGCCTGCAATCATAAAACAAACACAAAATTCATGAAATCCTTGTGTCTCTTCCTCCTCTGGCAACACTTCAAATTGTTGCTCTAACATTTCCTCTTCTCTAAATGTTTTCAACAAACAATTCAGCCACCTATTTTTAAGCATTTCATCAATATGCTGCAAACTTGGTTCAGCATATTCTTCTTCTTCTTCCTTGACAATCTTCAGTAATTGTCTTCCATCTTCCTGATTGATTCTGGCAATCAATTCAAGTTCTTGAAGTATTGTGTCCTCATCTTCTATCAGAGTAAAATTCTGATTTTCCACCATTGTATTAGTTCCAAAAATCTCCCCTTCAGTCTTCTCTTTGTCCATCAGCCAAATCAGTTCCTTCTTGTCATCAACAGTAATAACAAGTTCCTTTACATGAGACATGACAGTCTCACCTTTCTTCTCCTGCAGCAGTTCATCTTCATCCAAGACAACTCCAAGAGATGGATTGTCTTCTATAACACCTAAAATTATAGTCAAATTGTCAAATTCAACATTAAAAGACCCCATGGTCTCAATTGATGATCTAGTCACCAATTCTTCCTTCTGCGGTCCTAAGTCTTTTGCAAGACTCAGAAAGTCTTCACTGTCCTCATTCCTTTGTATCGTCACATTCTGCAATCCCTAATTTTGGAATTGAGGTTCTCCTTCCTGCATTGAATTCTGATTGTTCAACATAACCTCGAGCAATCTAATTTCTTCATCCCATGGATTAATATTTTCTACAGAATTTTCCTCCTCTTCTATTTGACTATCCAATGGTGTCAAATTTTCTCCATCATCAAAAAAATCTGCATTCACAAAACAATTGTTAAAACAAAAATCATAAGGCCTCAGTGCCTTTCTTTCCTCTGCAAGCATTTCAATATGTTGTCTTGAAATTCCTTCCCTCTCTATCAGCACATCAGTATGTTGATTCACTTTTCCCAAGGAATTCTCTGAAGAATTCCCAAGACTTCCAACAAGTCTTCCATCCACACCATCTCCCTCCATGATGTTTTCCTGCTCACTATAGTGAACTCTGCCTTCTGCAATCTCCCTTTCATACTCTATATTCTCCAACAAATATTCCATCAATGCAATTTATTTGTGGCATTGCGGAAGTATTTCATCATCACTCACTATCCCTGCATTCATACACAAACTTTTAGTTTGTAGACCAGGAGCTCCAATAGCCTCAACTGGTGTTTCACATATCAGTTCTTCAAACTGATCCTCTCCTTCTTCATTCACAAGAATTTCTTCCTGTGCTGCAACAGCTTCAATCATAAATACATCACTGCTTCCTTCAGTCAAGAGACATTCCCCAACACTAAAATTTAATTCAGAGTATTCATCTTCTGAGAGATACTTCTTCATACTTGTGATAGACTCACAAGATTGCTCATCCTCAACTGTAAAACCTGTAGCCACCCCACAATTGTCAGTCACAAAAATAAAAGGCTCTACATCATCCAGTTGATTTGGACTTGTCCAATAACTCAGGAAATCATCAATAATTTCCTCTTCAGCAAGAAAAACTTCTTGCTGTCTTAAACCTCCACCATGATTCACAAGATCTTTTACAGATCTCCATTCTTCACCTGTACTCTGTTCTGCTTCACAAATAGAAACTTCTCTTCTCAACTCAGCTGCTCTGAGTTCTACACATCTCAATTGTACATCCATCCTCTGTTCAAGCTTCCTCACCTTTTCTGCTAACATACAAAAATCATCAGATGTAAAGTCATTTGACCTCTTGGTCTCACTTGAAGTTTCAGTCTTCAAGTCCTTCTCCAAATACTCAATCATCCTGAGTAATCTCTCTTTCTGCTGAGAATGTATCATCTGCTCTTTCTTCATCTATAGCCTATGCCACTTTACCTTCTTCTTCATGAGCCAACCAACTCTCTGGCTTTCCCTTATCATCAGTTCCAATTTGTTGAATTTCTCCCTGATCTCAGCTACCTCTTTCCAATATTCTGCATCAGTCAATTTCTTCCTCATGCCAATTGTCCTGGCACCTTCTTCCTATTTTTTGTTGTGGCCTCTCTCAGAACCCCTGCTATCTCTAATATGACTATCAGTGGTCATATTCTCCTTCATGAATCCCTCACTCATCAGCTGCACCAAGCCTCTGCGACAACAGGCTCTCCTGCTGCCACTTACTGTTAGGTAAACCTGACTCGGGGTAGAGTCAATGTTGACTAGGGTAAATAGCAGTGGTTTTGGGTCACATGGTATTGTGCACCCATGGTTTTAGCCCATGGTATTGCATGTAATGGAGCCTATAAAAGGCTGAGAATACTTCATTGTAATGCAGGGTGGGAGGTGAGTGGTGAAGGCTCACTTGGCCAGATTGGCTAGGGTTGTGGCCAATGGTTAATGAAATTTCATTGGTTGGGTTTTTCCCCGGATTTGGGGTTTTCCTGGATAAAAATCTTTGTTTATGTTTATGATTTTTTGCTAGTTATTTTTTCATGATTATATTCCTCTCGGTAAATATTTATTTCTGCAGTAAATTCTAACAAATGGTACTAGAGCTAAATATTGGCTTTACAGGGACGCCTCTGTTGTCAAGGGTTTATTTGACTGCAAAATCTATTCGTAGTTCTGGGCACAAGGAGCTGGATGGTGCAGTGAGTGTAGCATACCACGTATAGGTAGAATGATAAAATACAATATAATGGTTTGACTGGGTAGCACAAGGTAGCTCAGTGGTTGGAGAGATCTGATCGCAAATCTGAAAAGAAAGAAAGGTCGATATGATGTCGTTAGTGGTGGATCGAATCACTGAGAACGACATATTGGATCGAAGCTCTATGTGATGCATTCGGGCCACGAGCTCGGGCCACACGAGGGTAGCGCCAGGATCATACATCGGTTTGTCGCAGCGACCACGAATAACTTGATTGATCAGGATCAGGTGGCGTATGGTGATGATTCTGATCTTTTTTGCTCTGATCGGCAAGGAAGAGCCGGATTGTCAAATGTCTGTGCTCCAATAGGTCCATGAACTCAGAATGGAAATAGGGTTTCTGGAGTCCAAGATTACAAACTTGTCGCATGATTCATTGGCTTCATTGTCCCAGGACTTGTGTGCGATAACCCAGAGGCGTGAAAATTTGCGCATAAGGAAAATGCATGGAACTGGATGCGAGCAACGCAGGAGCAAGTGCAGTTGGCACAAAGGCACTTGAACATGCTCAAATGTGTGGGTCTGTGTTCGGTAGAGGCTATGAGAGGAGGAAGATCGAAGAAAATATTTTGTTGTGGGCTTCCCCAGCTATCTAGGCGTACGTGAAACCCTGGGCCAGAGTTGAAGACCTGTTTTTCATGAAAGTTCGAGCGTGCAGATAGATTCCTAAGGTTCGACTCAGGGAAATTAGATATACTTCACAACTAGCCATGGCCGCTATGCCTCATTTAAATATAAATGTCCTCTGCATTATCTTCATCGAGCCTGCTTTTGGGATTTTCTGCATTTTGAACTTCAATTTACTACAGGATCACAGGTAGAAGGTGCTTGATCTTCTTTTTTTGTTGCATGTGATGGGATCGAATGTCTATCCTCCTCTATGTTTTTGGGAAAAACATTTTTATGTCGAAATTGAGGGTTCAGGGTTTTTTTTCTGGGCCAAGGATGCAAATGTTGGAGTCTATAGGTTTTTTGCTTGGAGTTGGCTCTCCATGTAGCGAAGAGAGTGGGGAGGAAGAGCTCACAGTGTTTCGAAGGCATACGAAAGTTATGGTGACTGGAAATAATCGAACGAAATCTGTTCTGGTTGGGCTTTGTGGTGTGGTCGTGCTAGTGGTTGCCAAGGTATGGATCGAGGTCATCCTACGACGAGAGGAAGAAATAAAAGTTTTGGTCTCAATCCAAGTCTCCTTACAAATCTCATTGTGATAAGAAATGCTGAAGGATCGATGGCGATGAAAAAGAATGCCAACGGGTCATCGTGGTGTCAGAAATCGTAGATCATAGCGCTGAAGAGATGCATAACATAAGCTGTGGAAAGGCTCATGAAAAATTAATTTATTTTATTGTAGTTGGTGGGCAGATTCATGTAAAAGTATGATGTCCTCTCCAAAGAGGGCATCATGAATAAATGTAGAAAATGAGAGAGGATATGAGCACATGGATTACTTAATTAATGAACCATGTATCTGAAGAGAACTTCTAGAGGACTAGTGGTTACAACGGCTGGTGACTCATGTAATCCGGTAGATGGGTTCTTTTTATATGGACATTGATCTCATATGTATAAAGACAGTGACAATGAATATATATATATATATATATATATATATATATATATATATATATATATATATATATATATATATATATATATATATATATATATATATATATCTGTTGTGGGTTTTCTCTCTTCATTTTGCTGGATAATTCCCCCCTTAAACTTGACTTGGGGATTATTGACTAAATCCAGCCAAACCTACTAAGTGAGACAACCCCGCTCACTCAAGCTCTTCCCCCCTCAAATTTTTACCTAGGGTAATTGTTAACTTGACATCCCCCCTATCACCTACGTATAACCCAGACTTTACCAGTGATTACCCAGGGGTACGCATGCGATACCAAGTCTTACAACAGTATGCCCATTTACATGTAATAAAATTAACTCCATTATAATAATATATATATATATATATATATATATATATATATATATATATATATATATATATATATATATTACTATATATATATTTATATATATTATTATAAGTGGGTTATTTTTTATTACATGTAAATATAGGACATCTTTTCTTTTTGGGCTAATTATGGGTACGCCTGCAGGTAATCCTTGTGGGAAATGCAGGTGGATTACTAGGTGACAGGAGAATGTCAGGATGGCTGAGGTTTGAGTACTTTGAGCAGTGACGGGGTTGTCTCATAGCAGTTTGGGTAGTTTAGTCGATAATCAAGTTTCAAGTTTGGGGGTATCTGACAAAATGAAGAGAAAACCTACGATGATCTATTTCGCAATATCCTTTGTTCTCTCTCCCGGTCTCCCTCTGTTTCTCGCTCCGAGAATACACATACAATACACAGCCGCAATACAATACCCTCATAAAAGCGAGGGGTTGCCTTCTAGGGAAAAAAAACCCTAAACTAAACATAACTTCTACCATCAGATCATTATCCTAATGAATGGCCTAGATTGACTAGAAATTACTATACTTTTACAACGCAATTTTACATCTGTTTTTAGCTTAAGGGGTGCTGCCCTCGCAACCCCCCGCCAAGGGGGGGGGGGGGATCAATAAATTTTCTGCCGCCCCCCCTGGACCCCCCATAGCAGCGATTAATTTACGGGCAGTGTTGCCACCCCATTTAAGGTACAAGGGTCCAATGCTGTGATACAAATTAAACAAGATAATCAGGCTCCAATTGTCCTGGCACGTTCTTCCTCTTTTCTGTTGTGGCCTCTCTCAGAACCCCTGCTATCTGTACTATGACTATCAGTAGTCATCTTCTCCTTCATGAGTCCCTCACTCATTAGCTGCACCAAGCCTCTGTGACAGCAGGCTCTCCTGCTGCCACTTACCTCACCAATCCTTTCCTCTGGATCTGGGCTTTTGGCAAGTATTGGTCCTCTATCTGCTGGAAACTTCTGAGCACTCTCTTCTGCTCTCTCTAGGCTTCACTTTGCAACTTTTTGAACTCATTCAACCTCTGTTGAATCTTCTCAAGGTTCTGCCACACTTTCTTCTTCACTTTAGAATCCTCTGCTGGACTGTTTCGTCACTGCTCTTAAAGCTGTGATCTTCTTTTGCTGAGATTTCTTCAATTGCCTGCAATCTGAATTCTACAAACAATTCTTCAAACCAGAGTTAAACATTGCTCATCAACTCACCTTCTCTTGAGAACAATGCAATTTTTCTCCCTATTCAACCTTTAGCTGAATATCAGGTTCTCTGCCATCTCCATCAAAACTTTGTCTTCATTTTCTGCAACTACAATTCTGCAATCATAAATTTCAATTCAGATTTAAATTTATTTTACCTGCAAGATCCCTAAATGATCTTTTTCTTCATTCATCCAATTTTGCAAATCTTTGTTTACCCTAATTTTGTGTACTTTGTTACATATCAGATCTTAGAATCTGATATTCCTTCTTCTCTCATCACACATTCAGATTTAATTACAAAAAAAATCATTTACTTCAAACAGAGCTATTCCAGCTCTGATACCACATGATGTTGAGCTACCCTACCAAACCCACATTCCAAATTTTGAAGCTGCATATAAAATGAATTCAATTCACCCCCAAATAATCTCAACTAGGCAATTCAAATCAATATATATCTGGAAGCTTTAATATCTCAAATCTGAGATTTGAGATATTAAATTAACACTCTCTTACGGTTATAAACCCATATGCTAATATAGCCCAGATTTCTCTTCTTTCATGTGGAAGCTATCTTCTTTCAATGGTTAAACATACAATGCATGCTAAATGCTCTTTATGTTAATCCCAAATCAACTTCAAATAAGAGAAATATTTCTAAGTGCTTACCAGCCTTAAGCACTCGACCCCCTTGTCAAAAGCATATCATTTCAATTGATACAACCTCTTATCGTTTAAAAGTAACCAATGCTCCAAAGCATATACGGAGGCTACCTTTGAGATCAAAGGTTAAGTCATATGAATAAACCTACTTTATTAAAATCAGATAATTCAAAATTATTAACTTATGAAGTCGCAGCATATGACTTTGCCTTTGTCTCAGGACCCAAATCAACTCTTCAGGTGTATCGGCTCACATTATATAATTTCACACTTTAATTAATCAGATATCAATGTGAATATTGATACCACCAAATTTGGATTAACTCCAATTATGCCCTCTTCTTACGAGGCCCCAAAAACATATATTCACCATCAATATCTATTAAACTTGACCTCCGTAACTTTGACACACATTAACCAACTATCGCAATAAAGGAGGGCCCCAGCATTTAACACACCTTTCTCATCCAGCGGTTGATGAACTGTCGCATTGTTTTGCAATGATTTGACGATCATCGTGTAACCAAACTGCCCATCCTTTAATTATTCAAATCTTGCTTCTCGTTCATGCAACTTTAATTGTGATTTCCATTTAATCTTCCACAACCTAGATTCGATGGGTTTCACATTTTTTTTTTGAATAGAACCTTAGCGCTAAAAAAAAAACATGAAATAGGTGGTAATTGAATACCACCTATGGACACGCATCACTCATCTAACGATATCGCATTCCAATTGCAAAACATCTTACCACTTACTTATCCACGTGATATTGCTGGGTTCTGTCTCCGAAACCACTTCTACTGTTCCTTCTCATGGTTCCGCTTTGCTCCTTGATTCAGGGTTTCACCCAACTTTTCAACGTCTTATTATAAATAAACTCCGCCCTCCTTCTTGCTTATTCTTTCTTCGCACAGTTCCATTGGAATGTAAACAATCACCATTTCTTCACAGCTATATCAATTGTAATTAAACTCAGGTTTCGACTCTCCTTTTGTGACATCGATCCTTCCGTGATCGATACAGTGAATGTATCTATTTTCGCATATTGGTGCAGGATTTCTTCTCGCCTAATCTCGAAATTGATATAAATTTTATAACATAGCACCAATGCCCCAAATCATATACAGGATTACAAATTTAACCTTTTACACAGAGATTCATACTATGCATTGCCCATACAATTGCTTCTTACAGTTCGAAGGCGCTTACATAGAATTTAAATCGAATAGTACTCATGAAATGCTGAACAATTATTTCATAATATATATATGAATTTACTTATAAAACTTTTCTTGTCTTCGGCCAGATCTTCAAAATCAATGGCCCTTTCAACCTCCTACTCAACACAGCTCTTCAGGTCTCCAAAGCTTCCCAGGTCTGTTTCTGAATGCCATTAAGGCTTACAATTATACAAATTGATAATCCATCGATTCATCTCCTTCAATGACTCAATAAAACCCTTGGAATCCTCAAATCCTAAATTTAGCCTAACTCCCTAAACAAACTGAAACTGACTCTTCACATTCCTAACAAATCAAATTCTCTCATGTTCTCCAATCACTTGGGAACATTTACAATCTCTCTCCATAATTAAAATCACTCTACTTACTTAGGGATTACATAAGATTTTAAAACCAAAATACCCCCCTATGTCTACTTAGATACAAAGTATTTTATTGTGCTTAATTCCCCTACATCAGTTTTTCTCCTAGAAGAAGATTTTGCGGTTAAACCTCCGCTCTCTTCTCTTCATAGAATGGGTTTTGCTTCTCCTCCACAGGGTTCGATAGCATCTCTTCCGCAGTATGTCTCCCAGCTTCGCAAAGATAATTGTCGGCCCAGTTTCATCCACCTCTGAGAGTCAAGATCCTGCCCATATTGTCAGTGAAGCCCCAGCTACCACTATGCAGGTGGTCAAGGCCTCACTGGATGAGGCCTTGAAGTTTTCTGAAAGTGCCTTAATCTTTCTGTTTAATGGCTTCTGGCCATGACTGACAACTCTCCACATTTGGATCTCAGAGGTATGGAAGCCTCTCATCTCTGATGAAATTAATATCTACCCCTATGCTAAGGGTTTCTTTATAGTTTATTTTGAAAACTCTGAAAACAAACAATGCATTTTAGATTCTGGCCCTTCGTTTTGGGAAAAATCGGGCCTATTCATGAAACCATGGAACCCATCATTCGATCCCTCAACAATAGTCATAACCTCGACACCAGTTTGGGTCAGATTGCAAAACCTACCTTTGCATCTCTAGAATCTCTCCTCACTAAAAGCCATTGGAAATGCAATTGGGAAATTTTATTGCAGGTTCCCAGAAACAGAGGAATATGTCAGAACCACCTATGCATGCATCTGTGTAGAAATGGACTTCAGCATCGGATTCCCAGCTGAAATAATCCTAACAAGAAAAGACTATGTATGGAACCAGAAACTCAACTATGAAAGTGTGCTCTTCAGATGTCGATCCTGCTTTGAGACAGGCCATCTAGCCAAAAATTTCCCAAAAGTCTCCCAGAAAAATTCTGCTAGAAAGAATCACCATAGATCTACATGGTGGGAAGGAGCACAAAAGGAACATTACACTGTCAAGGAATAATACTCTCCATAAAACTCTGAATCGCAAGAAATCAGGAAAGAAAGAAACAACCCTCAAGACAAGCAGGGGGAAAGCCCCGCCCAACAACAAAAAAATGAATTCGACAGCTCCTCAAGCATCCACAATTATGAGGATTCGAATACCACGCAAAATAAATCTTCATTTAGCAGCAAAGCAGATCTCCCAGATCCCAAAGATAAGACACCAGTGTCCCAAGGATTAGAAGAGATGAAGGAGTTGCAAGACAAATGAATTTGGAAGACGGTAGAGAAGAAAAAGAAAGATACAACACCAATCTCGCCAAGAAAGACGAGAAGCCAGAAAATTAATAATTAAGAAAACTATAGGTCCGATAGACCAAAGTTTGGTCTCAGTGGACGTTAACCATCATCATCATCATCAGCAGTAGCAACAAAGCACATCTTCTCAAAGTGTTGGTTTTCTCAGAGTTGTTAGTAGTATTTGCGAGATCAATATTCAAATTTGTTTTAGGGCAAGGTTTATTGGTTGCCTGCCTTTTTGGGCAATTATTGATCCTTGTTTTTATCTTAAACTTATATGGATATGAACTGCTAAATTATTTCAACCTTACTCATTCTTTCAAAACTCTCATGGGTACTTTTATTAGTAACTTAGTCTATAGAGCCCCCCTTATGTCCATAACCTGCCCCCCTACTTCAAACCTATACTCCAAGGAGGAAACATATGTTCTTCAGCATTAGGCACACTCCATATATATTGAAAAAGATTCAAAAATAAAAGTAAGTAAAAATCCAATTCAAAACAAATATGGGAGTATATATCTCACTAATAGTAATAAAAATACAATTCAAATCAAATATTGAATTTATACTAATAAAGATAGATGTGTTACAAGCTTAACACTTTGTGATGGGTATTCCTTAGAAACATAAGCCTTTCTAATATTCCTTGCTCCAAAACCAAAATTTCTTATACAAGCAAGGTGCTAATATTTCTTAAGGTTGCAGGGCTCATAAAATTCAATTTCTAATATTTGTAAAGATGAATCCATGCTCAAAATTTTCCAAAGTTGAGAATAAAATTAATATTGCCAACGTCCACATAGTTTAATTGATTGCAACCAAAGAGCCAAGGAGAAGCAAGAGAAAGACCAGCAATGTGTGCAACAAGGACACCATAGAGACCCAAAACCAACCATCAAGGCCTTGAGGATGATCCATTTTGCAGGAGTGATGATTGTCAATCCTGGCTGATGACAAATTTATAGGAATGGATATTATATTACCAAGGGCTCCAGAATTGTATAGATCATGCAAAGGCAAAGGCCTCTTTTCACTACCCTGGTTGGTGTTCATAAGCCCTGATGCCACATGCATGCTTATGGGAACTCTAGCGTGCTAATCTATGGCCATACCTGCTTTTGGAATTTGATGTATCTGCAAGTATTGCATATGTCAATGCATGGATGAAAGATCAATTCCACTCCTTGTGGAAAGCATTTTCATTCAAGTAAACACAGGATAAGGCATAAAATAATCCATATAGCTGAAGACAAAAACTTGAAATGAAAAATAAAGTTCGGTGAATCTGCTTTCTGCTGATTTCTCACATCAACCCCCATACAGATCAAGAATTACTGATGAACTATTAAAAAACATGGCTATTGTCAAAATGACTTATAAGCAACCTTTTCCCTCTTAAGACAAGCTTATAATAGATGGATGAAGAACATCACTATGAAGAATTGTGAGCTTAGTTCCGGCTTTGAATTTTGCAGCAGTATGTATGTTATCAAAGTAGCATAGATCTATGTTAACTCATGTTTTTCTACTCACAGATCCATTTGACTTTGATCTCTCTGGTGCAGTATCAGATTGACATGTATCGTTGTTAGTGTTAATTATTATATTGAGAAAAATTAAATAAAATATACAAATAATACATAAGCTCTTATAAACCCTAGAATGGCAGATACAAATTGTTGATGGATGCTCCCACCAAGGATGTAGAATGGACTTCTAAGCCCAGTGAGCTTTACTAACATAGATCATATTACATATGGATATTAGCAACAGCTAGCCCATACCAAGTGACAGATCCTTTAATTTAGAATTATGTGTATTTTCACATTTAGTAAAGTTCTCCATTTAGCTTAGAGTGAGATTGTCAAATGTTTGTATTTTTCTGCAAAAAGCAAGAATTTGATGCAATATCACACCAAAGATAAGTAAACTATACACCATTTAACGACAAGTCACAAGCACAAATTCATTTATGGGTGGTGTATGAGTATTGAAAGAGCTTTGAAATAACTTATTAATTGACTTCTGCCACATCTGATAATTATGTGAGATGTGATAAGCCTATGCATCACTTAGCGCTAAGGAAAACACTTGGCTACACTTGTAATTGAAGCTTCTTAAGGTAATCGATTGCTTTTTCAAGCATGGAGGCTTTGTCAGTCTACTAGAATAGAAAATTCCTTTAGAGGCAACATACGTAGCGTATCTAATCATGTACGAAATTTAAATTTGAGGAAAATATAAGTTAGCTTAATTTCATTATCAAGCCACATTTATCTTAATTCACAAAATAGCGAGGATCTATATTAAAAAGTGCAATCCCAAATCTCTCATATTATCTGTAATAGTTGAGTTGTGAACAAGTACCCTACCACATTGGACCAAAAAACCACCGGAAGGGCCTTCATGAATTACAGTTGTTACTTAGGCTTATTTTTTAAATGCTATAGGCAAACTGTTACTAACCTTATTATAATTCGGAATGAGATTCTGAAGGGCTTTCATTTTTTCATTGATTCTATTCCTTCGCCTCTGTGTTACACACAAACAGAAATAGCATGTTCAAAATAATACATTGAAATAAAAATGAGTATAACATTCAAAGGCAACCCCTGATACAGGATAACCGAGAGTATTCGCTACAATGACATAGAGACAAGAAGCCAGAAGGCAGCCTGGCCTGATCACAAAGTGAACCATTGTTAGAGATGCAAAGGATATCTCACTTGTGCTTACCTTGACCTTACTATAACCTTAATCTAACCCAAAAAGAAGAGATGCTTTGTTTTGCTAGATGATCATTATCACCTATAAATTTTTAACATATTATTTTGAATGTAAAAAGTATTATCTCAATGAAAATAGAAATGGGGTCGGGGTATGCCAGTCGAACCTTTTCTGACAAATTGTGAACTTTAGTTTCCCTGCTTCTTTTTTAAGAAGATGTCCTAGTAGAACACTGTTTAAAATTTTCACCAGAATCTTCTTGTGCCTTCTGTAATTACATAGATTAGGTAATTGAAAAAAATAATAACCTCCATTTTGTAGGAAAGCTAGGAAAGAAGAAGGTTTGAGCATTCCTCAAATATTTGAAAAAAAAAAAGAATAGTAGAAAATATGAAAATCATGAATCAACTTCCATGTATTTTAAGAACCTTTAATCTGTAATGACACATCACTTCCTCCATTTAGAAAAAAAGAAGGAAAATCATTCTCATTGGTAATAACATTTATGTTACAGAACCTAGGATGAAACATAGTTACATGTGTCAATGATTTCAGATTCAAAAAATTGATGCCTGTAAATCTTTTATAGGAGACAACAATCAAGTGTGGGTTTCGAAAGAAACAAAATCGAATTTCTCAAAAGATGCCCAACGTGGGCACAATGGTCCTTTCAAATAATATTAATTTCTTGCTACGACCATAGTCTAAGCTGACTGTTTTTTTGTCTTGAAAATCATGGAAATTTCGGTAAGATTTTAAGAAAATTTGGTAAAGATTTTTGTAAATCTAGGTTATAGTTATCAAACTTCAATATTTTGAGTGCCTAGAACTTTTTGATGGTGCTGAATCCATTTCTACCATTTCTACCATAAAAAAATATGATTCGAACACTACTACTACAATTCCTTCACCTCAGTATACAACTCCTAAATCCTATGCTGCTTGCAAAAAAAAATAGGAATGAGACAAAGAATCCACCAGCTCGGAGGAAAACAAAGGAATTGATTCACTAGTAAACTGGCATGTAAAGTAAGAGAGGTGAACTCAGTATAGCATGAATATTTGTGTACTAACTATTTTATATAGTATGGTGAGTTTGCATTAAAACAAATACACCGTTACATTAAAGAATGTCTCGGAGCATTATTTGAAAAAAATGAGTATATTGCAGATTGAGACATCCTTAAGATAAATGAACCCACCATAGATTCTACAAAATCTCCTATAAACACAAATAAAAATTATTCTAATACGGTATAGTTTAGGCAATACAAAACCAAGTACAAAGCACTGCCCAACATGACTCTTTACCACAACCAAAAAAAAAGGGGGGGAGGTGGGATTAGAATAATAAGCTCTAGATACACATGATAGTAAGTTGCATAACTGCGGAAAATAATTAGTATAATCATACTTCAAGTTACAGATCGAGCAACAAAAGTCCTGTTTTGTATTTTCCCAAGCAAACTGAGCAATCTGGTATGTTATTTTCCCAAGCAATGACTGGAAATGCGATTGCCAGCGGATATGAGGCACATAACTGATCTACAATTTGTCGATACATCTCACAACCGAAATTCAGCAAGAAATGACAAAACCTTAAAAAAGGAGTTTCCATTGATAACACTACATATGTCATCATCACCACTCGGAAAAAAGAACCTTCAAAAGACCAGGTACCTACCAACGCCAACCCCCTTTTTGAATCAATAGCCGGGAAATAAATCTCCTCATAACCCCTTAAAAACCACGAAATCATTACTGAACAAAAAGATAAAAAATGGCACTTACCTGACTCTGGCACTCAATATCCTTCATATCTAGAAGCACTTTGTTCTTGCCTGACCTGATTACCTTGTTACTTGGACTGCTCATGGACCCTCCAGACGAAGAAGTTGCAATAGTTTCGTATAAGAGTTGAGTATCAGCTGACACAATATTGTTATTATTATTATTCACTCTCCCATAATCAGACTCCACAGCTTCAGAAGCAGCCACAGCTTCAGGCCTAGAATTCTCCGTGCCGGTTCTTGCAGTAGCAGTAGTAGGAGCAGAAGTAGATAATGGAAGAACACACCAGAGATCGATGTAGTAATTATAATTTTAATTCCTATTAAGCGCATCTTCATCATCCCACAGTACGGAGTTATTCATGAGAAAACTGGGTTCTAAACATTTCTGGGCCATGATTCGTAATGAAAAATATGGGGGCTTCTGATCTCTGTGCTTTTTTCTGGAGGGAGGGAACCTTGAGGGAGTGGAGAATGTATTATTTATGTTGGACGAGGCACTGGGAACTTTGTGCTTTCCATTTGCTATTGTAAAATCATGTTTTCCTATGGCGAATTCCCCCCATGTTTGCATCAATCGTGAGATTGAGGCGCCTCCCTGGCCCTACGAAGCCATCACGATGTATCAGTGTGAAAAAAGAAAAGAGAAAATGTATGTTTTTTAACCTGCAGAGAGGCCTTGGGGATGAGGGACGTCAGGCTCTGGCCGATAATGACTAATTTATTGCTAACCATCTGTGCTTATTGTTGTTGATGATCTATTATTATATTATTGTCATGATGAGGGAAGCAGAAGATTACAATTGAGATTTGTTGGAATGTTATCGTCACTGTGAGTTTTCCCTTTCCTCACATCCAAACCTAAAAAAAAGAAAAGAGCCCAGATAAGAAAGAATGATAAAACCAGAAATGATGGGTTGAAAAAATTAACTTGATACATGTATTCTTCGTCGAACAATCGACAACCGACGAACTATCTAAGGCAGAGGACTTGAACCTGCAGGAGAGGAGGGATTCGGGATAGTAAAAGAAACTTCTTCCTAAATCACAACCACAGGGACTGTCGAGGAATAAAATACAAACAAGAACCTTACTGGTTAATGTTGAGAAGGTCCGGACTCAAGCCACGGTAGTGGCTTGTTCTCTTTGGTTTGCAAAGCTCGTTCAGGATCGAGCATGAAGCAAATGACAATTGCGGCGGCAGACAGGGTATCATTACCCTAAAGGAGCCCAAACACATCAAAATCATCCGATTTTACATAGCTAAATCTGCGACTAAGCAAAAAAACTCGTGTAGGAAACTAAATATTTGTAACCTTTTGCCTTTTCATCCAATGGCTGAATATATTTTAATCATTGACATATAATCTAACAGTTTTAGGTTATGACACGATGCACATAGGAAAGTTGTTTTCAAATAGGGACGCCTTATGGCTTAATTAGAGTTTGCTTTGGGTCACGTAATGAGTGATTAGCAATTGAAAATACAAATGTATATTTTGGAAAAATGTTTATACATAATATATGACTTCATTCCAAACATAAAATGCTTGATAATCTGAAATTTATATAGTCATTCTAATGTGGAATTTGAATGGAAAATGACTTTATATTGAGTATTATATAATTTTTAAAGTAGTTGAGTTCTTGAAACTTGCTATCTAACTTGCTATTCTAGATCTAAAAAGAAGTGATTTGATCCAATATATAATTTAATTTGTAACATTTATGATCAAAAATTATTTTAAAGAGTTTTGAGGTTTTCAAAGTTATAATTGGCCATTTCAATGATTTAAAATATTGTAAAAACAATATATTTAAATATTTGTAAAAGATATACTTCCAAATTTTTCCGTATTAAATTTTAAGTGATCAAATTGTTTCAGTACCAAATCAAATTCAAATACTTGGTAACTATGTCCCAAATACAATGCTTGCCGGCAGAAATAACACTATTTTGGCCCTTCACTGCACCCGTTAGAATTTACCAAACAAAACCAACAAAAGCATAAAGAATATTGTGGCGCTTACAATTCCATATTCCCAACCAGATTTAATGGGAGTGCATAATGTTCACAGAAAAATATGCGCTCGAATTCACATGCAAACCAACAAAACCGTACAACCCATAACCATTGCTTTATCAACGCCATATCTGTATTTATTATATATGTAATAACAATTCTTCTTACATTATTACCATTATAATTATGAAACATTTGATATATATGATCATCTATTTATATATGAGTGGGTTATAAACGAAATGACTATTCTTACGCCTTAAAAGAATGCATTGATTTTATGTATCTTGATGCATATGTTTTTTAGAACAACTCAAGAGATGTTTGTACGTAGTCGAGTTAGAGTATGAGCGTTGTGATTGGTAATGTAAGGCATTGAAAATGTCTAAAAATACCCAATGCACAATATTGCATGGATATTGTTACCACTATCACTAAAAATATACCATCATGTGTGGCATACATCATCTAATATCCCAAAAATTATTGGAAATTAGAAGTTTTATGAACCCCTGGTGTAATTACCTTGTTGCTTTCAATCAATGTTCGTTTTTATTTTGAGTGGCATAAACAATGTGAAGCCTCATTAACTCTTTCGATCATGAAATGTAAAATAATTAAACAACACTTCATCGAAAACCAATCTCATTTGGAAGACCAATAAAATTATTTAAAAAAACACACATATATATATATATATATCCTTTAAATATTAAACTATTCAAATAGAAAGTGATATAAATAATAAAATCTGATATAATATTGCAATCAAACAAAAAAAACTTCTTTGTTTGAATTTAGATGAGACTACAGTTTAACTTATAACAAATTAGAATTGACAAAGGTATTGAGGCATTGAAATTTAGAATTATTTTTGTAATTTTTATAATTTGTGAAATTTAAATAATTTTAATGATAAAGTATTAGTAAGTAATTTAGTCTAACAAGTTAGTAATAAATTAAATAAATTTCGTGATAAATTATGAAGATTTATAAAATAAAAAAAAATTGTTAAAAATTATAAATATGTGTTTAAAAGAATTTTAATTGAGACCAATTTTTGTATGCTAAAATATTTTTAATTGAATATCTAGATTTGTTTGGGACACTATTTTGAAGGACTTTGAAAATTATTTGTTAGTCTCTATTGTATTTTGTATCCAAAACTTGATCAAATTATTGATTTTGCTCAAAACTAATTAATAGTCACTAACAAATGATGTGGAAACACTTAAATATGGTCCCAAATACAATTAAATAACACTTTCAAGCGAGTCACAACCAATAAATCTAATGGAAAAATCAGAAATATTAGAATACATATGTAATGGGTGAAAGTAGATTAAAAAAACATAATAAAAACGTCCTGCTATCATAATTGAATAAAAAAAAGAATTCAAACATTTGTGCAATGAATGTAACTTCATAATAAAACATAATTTAAAGTTTAATATTAAAAGAAAAATAAACAAAAAAAAAATTACTAAAAAAAATTTAATTAAAATTTAAAAATAGATGTCCATATTGATGAACTTGGAATTAGTTGACTCGTCTACACTTTGTCATTCTCGATCTCCTTTCAAAATTTTCATACCTATATCTATAATAATAATATAACCTCATTAATAACTCTACTAAATATTCTATGAACTCTTCAATGTTTATATAGCCAATTATTAACATTATTTTTTATGTTATATTTTCTTATGTAAAGCGGTAACATAAACTACTATTGCATGATACAATGTGACAACATCATCCTATATATAATATCAAGACATAACCAAAATTACATAGAAAATCCAATTTTCAAAACACCTAATCCATCTTATCTCTTAATATTATTCTATGGAATAATTACAACATATAATTTTTATTGTTCATTATCATTATAACTTAAATAACTTGATTGAAGACGTCTCATCCTTCTTTGTAAGTACCAAATTCCATAATAATTTTAATAATTTTATGTTAGATATCATTTTTGGGATTCAACTACTTTAATTAAGTCATTCATCTATGACCATTTCCATGAGAGGTAGTTGTAACTCACAATTTCTCATGATTTTTGAACAGTCCACTTAGCACTCATTGCATCTAGTGATTCTCACAGGGGTGAAGAAGTGGGATTGAAGCTAGTGAAATGAATCACATAGCGTAAATCATCACTTCCAAGGGTTGCACGTGGTAACCAGGACTTCCTTGGAGGTCACCCATCCCAGAACTCCTCTGGCTCAAGCTTGATTAACTGTGAAGTTTTTCCCCACAATCAAGCCCACTTAGCTTGCTACCCTATTTTTATATTAGTAAAAACTCTAATCTAAATATTTTGTTTTAGTATTTTTTTTGGTTAACTATACACTCTTTGTTTTAAGTGATATAATAATTCTTTGGAACAGTGTAATATTTTTTTTAAATAGTATAATTATATAAATTCAATAACTTAAATTTATAATTTTAATAAATTTTATATAAATAAATTTTAAGTAAAATTAATTTATATTTTCCTTTAATTGCCTTTTTTTAGTTCTTTGTCTTATTTTTGTCCTTCCTTATTTCCTCTTAGTTATAATATACTTTATATGATTTATAATATATGAATAAGAGTTTTTAAAAAATTTATTAGAAAAAATTATAAAATAAATTTAAAAAACTCTCTTTTATTTAAATATTTATTATTAAATTATGTTTACCTTTAGTGTCCTATTATAATAATTTATATTAACATATTATAATATATTTTTTCACACAATATCAGTTATGATATATTTATGAGAAAATGGGAGGAAGAGGGACTTCCTTGTTACATGCTCACTCCTCTCAGCTTACAAAACAAGCCTAATTGTTGGGAGTGCTTGAATGTTGTTACATTACAATTGCTGCTACTTATTACATGCCTTTCATCTATAGAGGTTTTTTCATTTAGACTATAGATTATAACAACCTGATTAAGCAAAAAGATACATTTTGTTTTCATAATAAACTATATTATATCCTAATAAATAGTGGACTGAACTGTGAGGGCTAAAGGGTGGAGAGGTTTCACTTGTTGAAAATATTTTCACTCTCCCTGAGGCCACTTCCTTGATCCAGGGAGTTGGAGAGAATGGTTCCTTCAAGATGGGTACAACAATTTTTGACATCCATCAGGTCCTTGCTGCTTGTAGACCATTGCTGTCGAAGGAATGCTATTTCTTCTTTGGTTTGAGCCCTGTTCTAGATCATTTGGTTCTTCAACTGCTCTATAACTACTTTGCAAGATTTACATAAAGCACATGGATGACTCTTCTCATCAGAGGGATCCATATTCATATGGTGAGGGAAGGTGAAGGATTTGTTGCCTTTATTCTAAGGAACAAAGGTTGCATCTTTAGAGATGACAGCTTAGGTTTCAGATGATTGAAGGGCGTGCCTTAGAGAGTGAGGAGATAACGTACTGGAGATGATGTTGAAGAATAACGCTGGAGCTGAATAAGGGAGAGAAGTTAGGCGAATTATGGTGAAGAAAAATGAGCAGAGACAATGATGAAAGAGATGGGGTGGAGAGCGAAGGTCAACTGCCCAAATCAGGGGCAGAGAGTTGTAAATGTGAAAGAGCCTGACAGGAGATACAAAACAGAGAGGGATTTCGTCGAAAGAGAGAGACATAATGGGATTGGGATGTAGAGGATTGCGCCAATCATATGAGATAAAAGGCTTCCAGAGGGGCAAAACAGAGAGTGGAGGAGGTTAGATTAGAGAGCTATGAGTCATATATAAAAGGAGGAGAGCGCTAATGTATAAAAGGAGGAGAGCACCAATGCACAAAGAGTTCATGGGATGAAGAATAAAGTTCTGAGAGAGGATTCACTAGAAGATATTGCATAATATCCTAAGAGGATTCAATGATATCCACTTCTGAATTTTGTGGATTTGATTGTAATAACACTCAGATAATCGAGTCAGACCGGAGCTAAGAAGATTATGTCCTTTGAGGGAGAAGAAATCCATAATGAAGAGGGGCATGAATTGACCCATCATGGGCTGGGAATTGTTGTGATGTGTCCATCAATGATGGCCTGTCTGATTTCTCTAGTAACTTCCTCGTTTGCCTGAAAGTCTTCCAATTTGTTGTTATTTCTTAGAATGTGATAATACTCAATCCCACCAACCTGCATTGCATATTGGTCCACTATACTAAGAATTTGATGGAGAGTTGCATTCTTTGGCATGTTGCCACTTATTGATGAGCTCCATCATTAGACATATTTGGAGGGGTTAATGGTCACCTTTTTGCCTTCTTAGATCTCTTTTTCTTGCATTTTTATTATTATTTGGTTTTATGATGCTAGTATAGGTGGTGATTAAGGCTAACATACTTTGAGTGCCTAATATGAGGTTGAGTGCAGAAAATCATAAATTATTAGCATTTTTATAAGGATTTTATCATAAAGAATTGGAGGGAACAACAAAGAGAAATTATAGGAGGATTTTCCACCCTCCTTAACTCTCAAAGGCAGCCAAAGAATCCTAATATTCTCTCCAACAATTCAAATTCCAAAGGAAGCCAAAGGATCCCCAAGGATTCTCTCCAGCAATTCAAATTCCAGAGGCAACCAAGCAAATTAAAGAGGAGTGCACCCAATCTTTGTTTACTTGGATTCAAGTGGACTCAATCACCATTTTCTAGGGAGTTATTGGTAGCTTCCCTATAGAATAAATAAAGAAAAGCTAGAGCTAGGAAGGGGGATTGTAGTCGAAACTTTGTTGCAATATATTAAGATTTTTATTCTTTTACTCAGTGATCAAAATGTCATAAATGTATGAGGCTATTCTTTTATGAAATCAGTAGATTAATTTCTTTTTACTAATTTAAGTTCCAAAAAGCTGGGCTCGTGGGTTAAGGCCAAATCCATGTGCTTCAGCCTCTCTGTTGTATTTGTTCTCTTCTTTCTGAAATTCCATTAGTTCCACTTCTAATAATTTCGTTTATATTTCAAGTTGTTATTTAATTTTGCTTTTAGTGTGTTGCTGTAGGTTTCCTTTGCTTGCGAGTAGTAGAATAGAGGAGAAACACCAAAAATTAGTGGATCAAGGCCCCCTTCTCATCTATGTCAATAGAGCTCGAGGAAGGCGAACCTTCCCATAGACCCAAAAACTGATTTATGTTCAGTGTTTCTGAGATTAAAAGTAGAGTTGTATTACGATTTTCCAGTCTTCCTCCGCACTGTATTTTTATGCATTTGTCTATTTCGTTGCACATAATTTAGCAGGTTGATTGCAGGAATTATTTCTAAACCCCAAAGCGGCTCTGTGGTGCCTCCCCACTTCATTCTCCATCTTTTTCTCCACAATCTTAGCATTGTTGTCACAACCTCCATTCCCTCATCTTTTCTGCTTTTTTCTAACTGTTGTACCCACCTTTTATCCCTCAAAACACTTAAAATATCCAACCCGCCTTATTCCTTTGTTATTATTGGTCATGGTTGCCCTACCCTTTTTAACGCAAAACTCTTGAAAAATATTGTTATCGCACTCTGTCTTTCCTCCTCGAAATTCCCGTTATCACATTTCACACTTTGCATCATTTTCCTTTTTCTTTTAAGACTTACCACTCCCAACGTCGATTGTGATACTGTCATCCCACTCCGCCACCAGTCCCACCACCACGTCACCCATCGCACTTCACACTTCGAAACATTTTCCTCAACAGCACTTCTGCTATTCCTCCAACTTTGCGATATTGCGATTGCGATATCACATTTCAAACTTCACAGTTTTTGTCTCGTTGCATCTCGCACTTTGCAATTTTCGCCCCATCGCACTTCGCAAATCATACTTTTTTATTTTTTTCCTTTAAGATTTACTGCTCCTGTCTATTGATTGCGATATCACCTCATACTCTGCCACCGGTCCTACTGCCATGTCATCCGCCACATCTCACATCGTAAATCACACTTTTTATTCTCTCCAAACGCCGATTGCGATCACCCTCCATCGTAACTCGGCCATCGCAATTTTTACATCATTCCACTCCAAAGCCTTTTTGGGCCATAATAAAGATTTAATAAGGTTTAAACCTGCTCTTTTCACTTCTAAGCCTGGTTTCATGTGTTTATCCCTCTATTAACACATTTACCCCTTTCTTCTCCAAGCTACAAATCAACACTTCTTCAATTAAAATTAAGTCCTAGATAGCTTAGCTGCATGGATAGAAGCATGGTATATAGAGCATAAGATAAGTATGGCGTGCTTATCCGGTTGTCCAAGTTTATTGTGGTTTAAATTAGATTCATTTCAGCAATTTAGTTTAGTTTCCTTCTTGTCATTTCTTTTTTAGCAATTTAATTTAATTTCTTTCTTTCATTTCCTTTCTACACATTAAATTAGTTTCATTTCCGTCATTTTCTTTCTGCAAATTAAGTTAGTTTCATTTCTGTCATTTCCTTCTAGCAATTTACTTTTAAGTTTTTATCATAGTTTAATAAATAGAACCCTTTCGTAAAGAAAAAGAGGATGACATGAACATAATGCATATGTTGTGTATATAGCATTGCCACCTCCAAGTTTGTACAAAACCTGGATTGATAAGGTAAAGTAGGGCATCCCCTGGGATTTGCAGCACTCTTGGTGAAATACCATAGCTCACCACTTTTTGGTGTCATTGTCGGGGAGGTGTCTAGTAGATGCTTTGATTTTTTTTCTAAGAATTCTTTTCTACTTTCCTCTCTTTTCATGTTCTTTTATAAATATTAAAAAAATACAAAAAGGTTTGATTTTCATGCCTCGTAGGAGTAGGAATACTCAAAGGAAAATATTACCTTAAACCCCCACATCACCTCCTAGCCACCCTTCACTCTTCTTCAGGGGCAGTGAGATTGAACCCCTTATAGGAGAGCCTTATTAATATTTTGAGGATCCTATTGGGGAAGAAGAAGAGGACCTTGTTTTGTCTGAGGGACCTACTTCACGTATCTTAACCATGGTTGGGATCCAAAGAGCCTTTCCCATAAGAGAGGTAGATGGGGAAAATAAGATGAAAAACATTAGCCCCTTAGCTCTTCCACATTTTCATGGACTTACCTCTGAGGACCCTGACACATTTATGTTTGAATTTACTGTTGTTTGTAGGACTTATAACTACACCTCTGATGATCAGAAGTTGAAGCTATTCCCATCCACCCTTAAGGATGCAACCCTGTGTTATTCATGGGTTTGCCTGGGGATAACATAACTGCCTGGGCACAGATGGAAGAAACCTTCAACAACAAATACAGAGACTATTGTAGGTCTAAGGAAACTAAGGATGAAATATTTAGGATGACTCTAGGACCTGATGAATCCCTAGAGGAATATGAAGAGAGGTTTCAATTAAACTATAAGAGATCCAACTGTACTCTTTATCCTACATCCAACTGTACTCTTTATCCTACATCACTTAAACTTGTACTTATTCGAGGGATCAGTGAAGAGGTTATAGAAACCTTGACTATGCTATCAGGAGGAGATATCTACCAACAACCCTATGAAAAAATCAAAATTGTCTTTTGAAACCATTCTATGGAATTTAGGAAGAAGGGCAGAGCTAGCCAAAGTACATACAATACCCCTTCCTCTTCCACCTTCATAAAACATGAGATTGGAAACATGCTAGAGGACTTCAAGAGTGACATGGTGCACACCTTTGCTTTGAAAATGGACACAATGCAGGTCAAAAGGAAGCAAGAGGAAGTAGAGAGAGCCTTGGCCATATTTTGTCCTAAATATACCAGGAAGCACGCAAGAAATGAATGTCCGCTGAATGTCATAGAGGTTTTCTTAGTTTGTGAGGAGAATCATGCCACAGAAAAGTGTCCCTTCTTACCTGGACTTAAAGTTGTATATCAAGGTGGGGAAGCAATGCCATAGCAACTCTGTTTCATCAACCAGAAAAGGCCTCAAGGCCCTTGGTCATATCAACAAGGTATGCAAGGTGCACCTTACTCTTACTATCACAAAAATTAGAGCACACCCATGCAACCTTGGTACACCCCCACTCCTCTATCCTTGTCTACACCTCCTAATTAGCCTTACAACCATTCATATCATCCTCAGCTAGTAAACCAACCATTTCTTCAGTATGTTCCCCAAAAACCTCAATGGAACAATCCATCCCAAGGGTGGAGGCCTCAAAAAAATCAACCACCTGCTCTAGTGCCTCCACTCCAACCTCAATCTCCGCTTACTCATGCTGCTCCACTTAGGCTACCTATATCTGCACAACCCAATCCAAAACTAAACAACAAACAGGCACAACAGGCTCCCAGTGGAGAAACATCCCATCCAACTTATGTTCTGGAGATACTGGAGGTTAATCTCAGGTCGAGAAGAGTACTCCCAGACAACCATCCTCCATCTCCACCCATAGAGGTTGAGGAGGAAAAAGAAGAAGGTAACACTCAAATCTAACGACCTCCTATTCTTGAGCGCTTGGTCCACCCTAGTCGACACACCCCGGAGGAGACCAAACTCCTGGGAGAATTGGAAAATTTGTGTGTAAATATACCACTTCTCTAGGCCATTAAGGATATCCTTATCTACAATAGGCTCATCAAAGAAAAGTTCTTCACGAAACCTAGGAGAAAGAAGAGAGATACCCACACCATCAATGTGGTAGGAAAACTGTCTGACCTGATGCTGGGGAAGGTGATATTTCCAAAGTACATCGACCATAGTAGTCCATTTGTTGATGTGCATATAGATGGTTTCATAGTCCCCAAAACTTTGATTGATTTAGGGGCTACCATCAATATCATGACCAAGGAAACTATGTTGAAACTTAATCTCCATGGGACTTTAAGGAAAACCACAATAGTTCTGCAACTTTCAGATTGGTCCACAGTAACTCCGGAAGGAATGGTTGAGGATGTTATGGTTACAATTGACTCTTGGGAGTATCCTATAGATTTCCTAGTCCTGCAACCAAAAACCAATTTTAATGGTTATCCCCTCATCATAGGGAGACCTTGGTTAGCCACTGGAGATGCTTATATTAGTTTCGGGGTAGAAACATGACTATAAAAAATGGGCCTTTGTCTAAACAACTAGTGTTATATCCACCAGCCTAGCCTTCCATTGATCATGATCTTCTTATATGGTTGGAGGATGAAGAAGATGAGTTATATAACACTTCCCTTATATGTCATAGATGTTATTCCTAGAGGGGGGCAGCTTGATGAAAATGAACTCATCGACCATCCCATTCAAAACCAATCCTCCACTAACATTCCTCTCAAACCCTTAGTTAAAGAGTCTGAAAGCCAACCTTGGATGGAAGTGCACTCAGTTGAGTCAACCTCTAAAACCACCAAGGTTATTGAGTTTGGCCCATCCATATCTCTAAAAATCAACCCAAACCTCTTGAATGAAGAAGAGAAGAAGCTATGCTAGCTTTTGAAAGAAAATATTGAAGAATTTTCTTGGGATTATAAGGACATGAAAGGGGTACATCCTTTAGTATGCAGACATCACGTTTACATCAAAGAAGGATGCAAGCCTGTGAGACAACCCCAAAGAAGGATGAACCTAGCTTTGAAAGGCATAGTCAAAGAAGAGTTGCAGAAACTATTGGATGCAAGGTTCATATATCCTATATCCAACAGTGAGTGGTATCCCCTCTCTTCATAGTCCCAAAGAATAATGGGAAGTGGATAATTTGTGTTGACTATTAAGAACATAACAAAGCCACCAAGAAAGACCATTTCCCTTTTCCATTTATAGACCAATTCCTGGATGGCCTTGCGGGGAAGTAGTTATTTTCATTCTTAGATGGGTTCAGTGGGTACAATCAGATTCAAATCAGCCCTGAATACCAGGATAAGACTACATTCACCTACCCTTGGGGTACCTTTTATTATAGAATCCTATCCTTTGGGTTGTGCAATTCCCCAGCTACCTTCCAAAGAGATGTCCTAAGAATATTTTCTAAGTTAGTCCATGACTCTGTCGAAATCCACATGGATGATTTCACACCAAATGGGGATGAATTCCACGAAGCTCTCTCCAATTTGGGTAAAGTACTAAGAAGGTGCATTGAGATGCATCTCTCCTTGAGCCCATAAATGTGTGAATTCCTAAAGAAAGCAGGGGTTGTATTAGGATTCTCCATATCGCAAGAAGGAATATAGGTAGACCCGAAAAAAATCACTATCATCAAAAGGGTACCTTCTCCTCAAAAGCATAAAGACGTCAGGAGTTTCTTAGGCTTATCCGGTTACTATAGAAGATTCATCAAAGATTTCAGCAAGATGGCTTCGCCATTATTTGGGTTATTGTCCAAGGAGTCTGAGTTTATTTGGTCTGGTCCTTGTCAAGAGGCTTTCAAGCTCATTAAGGGAAATTTGACTACTACCCCCATCCTTTGAGGCCCAAATTGGACTCTGCCTTTCCATATCCACACTAGTGCAGCTGACAAAGCTGCAGGGATAGCGTTAGGACAATTAGAGGAAAAAATCCCTTATGCCATTTATTTCATCAGCAAGAACTTGTCCAAGGCTGAGCTGAATTATACTGTTACTGAGAAGGAGATGTTATCCATTTTCCATGCCTTGAAAAAATTCAGGCATTATGTAACTGGATATCAAACCTTTTTTCACACTAACCATGAAGCCATCAAGTATTTAATGAACAAACCGGATGTTAATTCTAGGATAATTATATGGTTGTTAATTTTCAGCAATTTGATTTGAATATTGTTGATAAGCCTGGAAAGAAAAATGTTGTTGCAGATTTTTTGTCCAGGTTAGCTCTCCCTGTAGGTGAAGATGGAACGGTGGATGACCAGCTGTAAGATAAGCATCTCTTTGCTATATCAGCACTCTCACCATGGTTTCATGATATATCCAACTACTTGGTTGCTGGGAGACTCCCTCTTAATCTTTCATTCAGGGAGAGGAGAAAAATCATCAGAAAAAATGCCCCTTTCACATGGATTGGGGGAAACCTTTTCAAGCTAGTCCCTCATCAAATCCTAAGGAGATGTGTGAGGGAGGAAGAAGTTTTTGATATCCTCTCTGCATGTCACAAAAACCCATGTGGAGGCCACTTTGCTGCAAATACAACTACTTACAAAGTTCTGCATGCATGATACTATTGGCCTACCCTTCACCAAGATTCCCGAAGATATACTAGCAGGTGTGACCAGTGCCAAAGGATGGGGAAACCCACACAAAGATATGAGATGCCTTTGCACCCTCAGGTGGCTCTTGAGCCATTTGACAAGTGGGGCATGGACTTTTTTGGACCTATCGATCCACCATCCAAAGAAAAGAAGTATATCATAGTCTACATTGACTACCTAGCAAAGTGGGCTGAAACAAAAGCAGTGAAGGTAGAAACCGAGGCGAAAGTAGTAGAATTTCTGAGGGAGAATGTGTTTTACATGTTTGGGTACCCCAGAGAAATAGTCACTGATCAGGGAGCACAATTTACCTTTCACCTCATTTAGAATATTTTGAGGAAGCACAAGATTAAGCATAGAACTTCTGCTTCCTATCACCCTCAGGTGAATGGCCAAGTAGAAGTAACTAACAGAGATTTAGAGAGAATCCTCACCAAGGTTGTGAGTAGCAGCAGAAAAGATTGGGTAGACAGATTGGTAGAAGCTACTTGGGCTTAAAACACTACTTGGAAGACAACAACAGGATTCACTCCTTATGAAATAGTCTATGGTAAGAAGGCTCTACTTTTAGTTGAGTTTGAATTGAATAATTTAAGAATGGTAGCTAAATTAAATCTAGATCTATCAAATGCCAAAAAAGAGATTTTGTTGAAAATAAATGGATTGGATGAGTTCATAATGCAAGCACTTCTTCACACGGAGGTAGTTCAGCTGCAAATGAAGGTATGGCATGACAAGAACATCAAATAAAAGTCCTTCCAAAAGGAGATTAAGTGTTTTTGTATGATTCAAGGTTTAAAGATTTCAAAGGCAAGCTGATGACAAGATAGTTGGGACCTTACATAGTGGAAATGTTTTTTGATAATGGCGCAGTTCAAATCAGAACCATAAATGAGGAAGGAATCCCCTTTCTTGTCAATGGTCACAGACTTAAAATCTACAAGAAGCCTTTGTCAAGGGCAGAGTTCATAAATTCAATAAGAAGAGAGGTTTATGTTATGGGAAACTCCATAGTTTCCCACACCTCTTGAAAAATAATAATAATAATAATGAAGATCCATGGGTGAAAACCTCTCTGAGGCACCCAAGACAAGCTTGTGGGTTGAAAACCTCGATGGAGGTAGCTCACTTGCTCAAAAAAAAAAAAAAAGAGAGAAAAGGGAATAAAGATCCATGCGTGAAAACCTCTCTGAGGCGACCAAGGAAAGTTTGTGGGTTGAAAACCTCCATGGAGGCAACCCACTTTCTTTAAAAAAAAACAAAAAACAAAAAAATACATCTGCATCTCTGTGTTTTCTTTGTTTGCTATTTTGCGAGTTATTAATGGTTTCTAGAAACACAGGGAATCATTCGTCTTCTCTCCCCTTCTATTTTACCATCCATCCCATAATTCATTACATTAATTTCCATAACTCCTTCCATCTCCTCCATACACCATATTCCTCCATTCCTAAGCACAATGTAGTAAAAGAAAGCAAGCCACAAACTGCTACAAACATCAAGAAGTTCCTTCAAAAACAAAGTTGTTCACGGACTGTAAGGAAAAGAAAGGAGGATCTGATAAAGAAGACCCCAGGAAAGAGAGGTGTACCACCCATGGCATCTGGAGCAACCCCACATAGCATCTACAATGAGAAGAAACAACAAGAAAGATCAGCAGCTCACTCAGAGATTTTCTCATTCAGCAAGCTTCTCACTCAGAAAATAGGAAAATAAGGAAGAACACAGCATATAAGAGGCTTCTCTCTAAGTTCCAGCTCCTGCAAACACATTGAAAACAACATGTAAACTTAGGTATAGTTTCTCACCCCTCGCTATGCATCCATAATAGCCAGAAATAATTAAATTTTCAGACTTAGAGTTTAAGGGGCATAAAGGTGGCCAGTTAGCTTGGCCACCATCGTGAAGTATGACTAGGGAGAACTGCAAAGTCATGCCACCTGGGCATGCAAAAGAAAAAATTTAAATCAAGTGGAGTAGAGGAGAACGAGGGGAGGAAACACGCCATCCATCATGAATTAACAGAGAGAAGGAAACCAAGGTCTTTAACAAAAACTGGAGCTGAGGCCGAGTTACATAAGTGCTCCAAAATTATCTGCGCAATATAATAAAAAGAGATCTCGTCTAATCCAAACCAGTGAATTGAGAATTTTTTAGGGAAAGAGACCGAAGGGATCCCGTAGCATAGTAGTACTGAGAGTCGGTTGCGTATTTGAACAATGTGCAGCAGCATCAGCAGCAGAACAACATCACTAGCAATCGAGCTAGCTTTCGAAGTATACCACACATCAGACACAGTAGCAAGGGACCAAGGTAAGCTTTTATAGCAACCCAAACAAGGAAAAATTCTACCCCTAACCTTAGAGAAGAATAACCAGAAGAAGAACTAGAAGAAGGAGAGGAAGAGACAAAGGGCCAAGGAAAAATGGAAGAGATGGCAATAGAAGTCACAGAGGTAGCAGAAAGTGAGTAAGAAGTAGACTCGCAACACAACACTAAATAATCTCAAGACAAAGAGGTAGTTTCCACCTTATCTCCTCCAAGCGCAAAGAGAAAAAGGTAGACCTCTATGTATTTCAGAGTTGACAAGAGTCAGAGGATAAGTTAGAGAGAGCCAGAAACTCCTCCCACGAGCCCGATTATTATTGAATAATCATCAAGGGAGAAGGAAAGCATCGAAGAAACAGTTCTGAAGGAGCAGTTGTAGAAGGCACATGCAGAGAATGTAGCACTGAAGGAGAAATTGTAGCAAAAAGGGAAGCAAGTAGCCACCATGGTAGACTTATGCATAGAATCCCTTCAGCACAGATTCCCTTATAACTCATATGTCGTGTACCTCAAAGAGAAATGGCTCCTATTTCATATAAAAACTCTAGCCTCCCATGGACCACTACCTTTCCAACATTGTAGGCCATTCATGGATTCATAAAAGCTAGCTAACACGGTTGATCAGGAAAAAATGACAGATTTTTATGTGCATTACATTGTGCTGACAAATCTGGATACTTGGGACCCCAATTCCACAATGGGGGATATGCAGCTAATGGCTCTAGCATCTTGGATGATGAATGAGGACACTCGAGAAAAAGACATATGTGGGGTCATGGGAATAAGAACTAGAGAACCCCTATATATCATAACAGAATTGTTCAGCCCAAGAGGAGTCATCCTTAACCGTCAAGAGATTTAAAGGGACCCTACATTAGTTGAAAGCTACCTTCAAACTCAAAAACAGGTAATAGGCCACTTTGATGATGTTTCTAGGAAGATAGAAGGTGAGTGCATTATGGCCAGCCAGAGGAGATGGAACAACCTCCCTCACAGCCTCAAGAATAGGGAGTACCATAATCCAAAAAGACTGAGGGGTGCATTGGATAGGGAACCATTATACAAGAGGGCCATGCAGGCCAAAAATATCCAATGATTGGTTCTAAATCTCAATCCACCTTTGTTGTTGGGACTGGATGATGAAAAGGACACAGATGCATAAGATAGAGAATGGGAGAATGCATAAAATAATAATAGTTTTTACCCCCTTCGGGAAACTCCTACACTTCTTGCTCATGAAATCTGGGGGGGGGGGGTGCTATCAAAGCCTTGAAGGAAATGCAGGAGGAGGATTATTTGCACTAAGGATGATCAACCATTAAGTAGGGGGTGATGATGAGCTCCATCATCAGACATATTTGGAGGGGTTAGTGGTCACCTTTTTTCCTTCTTAGATGTATCTTTCTTGAATTTTTATTATTAATTAGTTTTATGATGCTAGTATAGGTGGTGATTAAGGCTAACATACTCTGAGTGCCTAATATGACGTTGAGTGTAGAAAATCATGAATTATTAGAATTTTTATAAGGATTTTATCATAAAGACTTGGAGGAGACAACAAAGAGAAATTATAGGAGGATTTTCCACCCTCCTTAACTCTCATAGGCAGCCAAAGGATCCCAAATATTCTCTCCAGCAATTCGAATTCCAAAGGCAGCCAAAGGATCCCCAAGGATTCTCTCTAGCAATTCGAATTCTAGAGGTAGCCAAGCAACTCAAAGAGGAGTGCACCCAATATTTGTTTAATTGGAGTCAAGCGGACTCAATCACCATTTTCTAGGGAGTTGTTGCTAGCTTCCCTGTAGAATAAATAAAGCAAAGCTAGAGCTAGGAAGGGGGATTCTAGTCGAAACTTTGTTGCAAGCTATTGAGCTTTTTATTCTTTTACTCAGTGATCAAACATTCAGAAATGTATGAGGCTATTCTTTTATGAAATGAGTAGACTGATTTCATTTTACTGATTTAAGTTTCCGAGAGCTAGGCTCGTGGGTTAGGGCCCAATCCATGTGCCTTAGCCTCTTTGTGGTATTTGTTCTCTTCTTTCTATCATTCCATTAGTTATGCTTCTGATAATTTCGTTTATGTTTTAAGTTGTTGTTTATTTTTGCTTTCAGTGTGCTATTGTAAGTTTCATTTACTTGTGAGTAATAAAATAGAGGAGAAAAACCAAAAAATTTTGGATCAAGACCCCCTTCTCATCTCTATCAATAGAGCTCAAGGAAGGCGAACCTTTCCACAGACCGAAAAAATGATTTTTGTTCAGTGTTTTTGAGATTAAAATTAGAGTTTCATTACCATTTTCCAGTCTTCCTCCGCACTGTCTTTTAATGCATTTTTCTATGTCGTTGCACATAAGTAAGCAGGTTTATCGTAGGAATTATTTCTAAAACCCCAGATCAGCTCTTTGGTGCCTCCCTGCTTCATTCTCCATCTTTGTCTCCACAATCTGAGAATTGTTATCACGCCCTTCATTCCCTCTTCTTTTCCTCTTATTCTAACTGTTCCAACCACCTTTTATCCTTCAAAACACTTAAAATATCCAGCCCGCCTTATTCCTTTGTTCTTATTGGTCATGGTTGCCCTACCCTTTTTAACGAAAAACACTTGAAAACTATTGTTTTCGAACTCCACCTTTCCTCAAAATTCCCGCTATCGCATTTCGCACTTCGCATCGTTTTCCTTTTTCTTTTAAGACTTACCGTTCTCGACACCGATTACAATACTGTCATCGCAATCCATCCTCGCCGCAATGTCACCCATCACACTTCGCAAACTTTTCCTCGACATCACTTCCTCTATCCCTCCAACTTTGCGATATTGCGATTGTGATATCGCATTTCGCACTTCGCGGTTTTTGCCCCATCACACTTCACAAATCGCACTTTTTATTTTGTTCCTTTAACACTTACAGCCCCTATCTGCCAATTACGATATTTCCCCATACTCCGCTGGTCCCACTGCCACATCATCCGTCGCATCGAACATCGCAAATCACACTTTTTATTTTGTTCCTATTAACCTTTATTGCTCCAAACGCCGATTGCGATCACCCTCCATCGTACTTTTTAAATCATTCTGCTCCAAAGCCTTTTACCACCATAATAAAGCTTTAATAAGGTTTAAACCCACTCTTTTCACTTCTAAGCGTGGTTTCATGTGTTTATCCCTCCATTAGCACCTTTACCCCTTTCTTCTCCAAGCTGCAAATCAACACTTTTTGAATTATAATTTAGTCCTGGAAAGCTTAGCTACATGGATAGAAGCATGGTAGAGAGAGAATAAGATAAGTAGGGTGTGTCTAGTTGGTTTTCCAAGTTTAGTGTGGTTTAAATTATTTTCCTTTCAGCTATTTAGTTTAGTTTCCTTCCTGTCATTTATTTTCAACAATTTAATTTAGTTTCTTTCTGTAATTTCCTTTCTACACATTAAATTATTTTCATTTTCGTCATTTCCTTTCTGAAAATTAAGTTAGTTTCCTTTCTGTCATTTCCTTCCAACAATTTTCTTTTCATTTTTTATCATAGTTTAATAAATAACACCCTTTCGTAAAGCAGAAGAGGATGAAATGAATAGAATTCATCTGTTGTGTATATAGCACTATCACCTCCAAGTTTGTACGAACCCCGCGTTGATAAAGTAAAGTAGGGCATCCCCTGGAAGTTTCAGCACTCTTGGTGCAATTCTAGGGCTCACCACTTACCGTTTCATGGATGATTATAGAAGGATACCCAAAAATAATTTGGTTGTGAATGTCTCTGTATTTTAAAAATTTTATGCCCAGAAGGAGACCATATGCTTCTACTTTATTGTTGGACATTGTGCCCATACCCCAACTAAATTGTATGGGGCTAGAATTATCCCTGTGTATTATAAATCCACTTGCTCCAACTTTGCCCAGATTCCTTTTGGAAGCCCCGTCGAAGAAAAGACAAGACCAGTTGAGAGATATGATCCAGTTTTGGAATTACTCTTCCTCTTTTCTAAGTTTCGAGTTTGGTTGTTCCTTTGTGATTTTTGTCATCTGCTGGATAGTAATCTTGTTGAAGGCGAAATTGGTCCAACTTTTTTCTTCATTCTGTAATTGATTCATGTCAATTCCATTGATCCCTTTCGCTGATAGGAACTCTGTGATTTGGCCCCAAACCTTTGACGTCACTCTTTCCACAGTTGGATTTTTGTTTTTAAACACCTTCCCATTCCTTGAAATCCAAATATGCCAGCAGAGGAAGGAGGGGATGCTGGACCAGAACCTTTGCAATGTGACTTTGCTTTTTAAAGTATAGGGGTAACTGCTCTTCCATTTGCTTAAGAATTGGTTGAGAGGGATATTGTAATTCATATTTTCTTCAATTGGGAACACGATTCTCTTCTAGAATTATCTGGGTAAGGAGAAGTCTAAGAAGAGATGATGAATATTTTATTCCTCCTGCAAGCACAAGGGACATTGAGAAGGCCCATGGATTCATTTTTTTTTCATATTTTCAACAGTAAGAGTTTTTCTATGGACAAGAGCCCATAAAAATATCTCAATATTTGGGAGAGTTTCCACTTTCAAGGCACACTTCCAATACTTCCAATATTTCTGCCTTGGCTGATCTTATATCGTGATGTAGCCAGACTTGACTGTGTAGTGTCCACCTATAGGGACCCAAAAATGGGCATCATGGATGTTCTGAGCTAAAGGGGCACCTCCAATCAGTCGAGAGATCATGGAGTTCCACTGACCCATGAGTTCGATGGGCAATTCGGGTCTATCCCACTGCTTCCAAGTGCCATCTTCCTCCCATTTGGAGATTTTCCCCAATTTTGTATAACCTTCCATAGTCATCCAGATCTTTAGGTCGTGAATAGCTGGGATTCTGCCCAAGGGAGGATTCCCCATGATGTTATCAATCCATAAATTGACTTTTTCTCCATTTCCTGGCCTTGTGGAGATATTTTTCCTTATCACCGAAATTTCATTGGAAATGAACTTCCAAATTTGGGAGCATGGTCTTATGGGGGGGCTCCTTTCCAAAAAAGAGATCCTTGGAGCATTGAGGTATTTTGCTTCTTAGGCATTTTTCCACCAGCCTCTTGCTCCTGTAATAAAACTCCAAGAAATTTTATTTCCGAGGGAAAAATTCATTAGTGCAGGGGTTCTGATGGATAGGCCTCCATTCTTGTAGTGGGAAATGACCTAGTTCCAATTGACAAGGCTGAAGTTTTTTGTTTCAAATTTGACTCCCTACCATAAGAAGCCTCTGATTATGATTTCAATTTGTTTATGAATGTCGACAGGAGCTTCTATTAGAGAAAACTGATATAGGGGCAGCGCTGAAAGGATTTATTTAATGAGAGTGACTCTTCCCACCTGATTTAACTATATCATCCCCCAAGATTGGATTTTGATTTTCATTTTTTCAGCATACTTCTTCCAGATCTTGGTATTTAAATTTTTCTTAGTTATAGGCAGCTCGAGATATTGAAAGTGGCTCCAATTTGTTTGGAAAGGAATTTCCATAATTTGTGACATTCTTTGATGAGTTCATGGAGGGGTGTTCCAGCCATATAAACAACTTTTTCCATTATTAACTAGCCCTATTGAAACATCCATGAAGTTGTCCAAAACAAATTTAAATCTTCTTGCCACAATACAGGATGCTCCCCCCATGAGAAGTGTGTCATCTGCAAACAAGGAATGGTTGATGCTTTTGGTGCCCCTGCTTATAGTCAAGCCAGTTAAGGAGGATTTTCTACAGAAATGTTCCAGCTTTGTACTTAATGAGTCAGCCATTAGAATGTAAAGGAAATGAGACAAGGGTCAGCCTTTCCTGAGCCCTCTTGAGCTCTGAAAATAATCACATGGTCTACCATTTACAAGAGGGGAAATCCAAGGGCCATTGGTACAGGCCTTTATAGTTTCTATAAAGTCATCAGAGAAACCAAATCTATTGAGGACAACAGATAGATAGGATAAATTAACTTTATCAAAAGCATTAGCCATGTCCATTTTTAAGATGAAGCCCTGTTCATTACGAGAAAAGCTTGAGTGGAGGGCCTCTTGGAAAAGAATGATACTGTCAACAATTTGACGATTTGGGACGAAGCCTCCTTGATTTTCGGAGATGAGGGAGTGAAGGAGAGGTTTAAGTCTTCTGGCTAATATTTTAGAAATGATTTTGTAGGAAGCGTTGCATAGGGATATGGGGAAGAATATGTTAAAAGATGAGAGGCAGGGATCTTTTGGAATGAGAGCAAGAATGGCGGAATTTGTGAATCCTCCCACTTTTTTATTTTTGATGACATATCTTATCATTTTTAACAAATCCTTATTTATTACATACCAAAAGGTGCGGTAGAATGAGATGGGGAAGCCATCTAGGCCTGGTGCCTTTTCTAGAAGAAGGCTCGAAACTGATGACATAACTTATCTTTCTGTTAATTCTTTAGAGAGATTTTTATTTGCTTCCACATCAATTATTTTTGGAATGTGCATTAAAAATTCCTCTGAATTTGCATGGTTTTCCACAACTGTCAGGAGAGTTTTGAAATGCTGGAAAACTTCTTTCTTGATATCTTCTTGACCCTTTATCTCAGACCCTCCTTCTCCCATGATTTTTTATATATTATTTTTTTATCATTTTGGTTTGGCTGAATTGTGGACGAAGGTAGTATTTTTATCCCCTTCTTGGATCCATAGCTGCCTAGACCTTAGCCTCCAAGTTTCCTCCTCTTTCCTGTTAATTCTATATATTTTCTAATGTGTCTCATTCTCCTTAATTTGATTTTCTGTTGTGCTATCCATGTTTTCCATTTTCTCTTGTATTTTTGCTAACTCTTGTTGCATCTCTTATTTTTCTTTCTATGGTTTCTTATATCTTGTCTTTGTCCAATATTTTAGACTTGATCTGATGCTCTTTAGTTTTGTTTCCCATATATATATGGGAGATCCATTAATTTTATGTTTCCATATTCTTGCAACTTCTTGCTTGACCTCTTCATGGCTGCTCCACAACTGGTTATATTTAAAGGGAAGAGGCCATAATTTTCTCTTGAGCCAAGCTTGATAGAAATCTGTTTGTGGTCTGAAGCTAGTGATGGGGTAATCTTGGAAGAGACTTTGCTAAAGTTGGCCACCATGCTATCCCTAATGAGGATTATGTTCAGCCTTTCTTTGATGTTTGCCTTCCCCAATCTCTTGTTGTCCCAAGTGTATTTCCCATTTTTGGGAGGGATGTCCAAAAGGTTGCAATGCTCTATGATTTCTTCAAGCGTTTCCCTGGATGGATCTAGTTGAAACGGGCCACCTCTTTTTTCTTCTACTTTCAAAATTATATTTAAGTCTCCTCCAAGGATTAGATTTTCTTCTTGATCTGCCATTGTAGTTTCTTTTAAGGTTTTCCAATAGATTCCCTTCTCTTTATAGTGGTTTGGTGAATAGATGTTGTATAAGTTGATTTGCTTTTCCAAGGTTGAACTTTTCAGATTTGTTTTAATCTAGTGAGCTTCCATTTTTTAATTCTACATTTTCCACTTTCATTTATGCCAAAGATTGCAAATCCCACCGGATGCACCTTTGGTAGTTATTCCTTCGTAGTTTTTTAGTTTTGCTGTGATACTCTTCATATCTTGGCTGCTGATTTTTGTCTCTTGGATGAGGAGGATGTACTTTTCCTTGTTGATGAGGTCTTTGATGATATTTCGTTTGGAGTAGGAAAAATTTTAGGGGCTAATATTCGCAGGTGGGATAATTTTCCATGCTTTTTCCAAAAAAATGATTCGACAATTTCCCTTTTTTGAAAATTAATTCGCCCAAATTTTATATTATAAAATTATTTTACCCTAAAAATAACCAAAATTTTATATATAATAGTATAAGATAATTAGAAACATAAATATTTCTACAGAAATATCATAAAATTTTTTGCAATTTACATATTGATGACTAGTAAGATTCACCAATATTTCTAAACTTTAAGATAATATTCCATCCTTAAAACTTTCCTTGGTTTGGAGGGGTGACCTAATCCCCTGCAATTTCAAAAGACTATTAGCATTATTTATTGAGGATTGAGGATGAGGGACCTTTCCCTCTGTGGATCTGATGGGTTTTTTCTTTGCTCTTGTTTCCTTTCTCAAGGTAGCTCTCCATTGGTTGTTGTGTTCCTGGGGTGAGGTCCTTCACAATTGCCTCGTCTCTTAATTCTTTATTTGACTTCAGAAGAGGGAGGAGGGGGGCTAGAGAGGAGGGGGTTAGTGTGGAAAAGGCCTAGAGGGGGAGGGGAGCTAGGGGGAGGAGAGGAGAGATCAAAGGTATCCTGGGGGATGAGGGGGAGGGAGAGGGAAGGGTTGGGGGGATCCGAAGGAATGGAGAGAGGCTCAAAATAATTTGAGCCCAAGACGGGGGAGGGTTCGGGGAAAGAAGGGGAAGGTAGGACAAAAGACCTGTGAGAAGGTGAGGGAGGGCTAGATGGAGGAGGAGGGGGAGAGGCGAGCTGAGATTTGTTTGCAGTCTTTTTCTTTTTCACTTATTCCCATTTTGGATCTTGAATTTCTTCACCTTTCTTGTCATTACCATCTTTTTTTTTGCATCTATTAGCGAAATGCCCATATTCGTGACATACCTTTCTCTTGAAAGGTATTTTCTCATAGGCCAGCTACTAAATCTATGTTCAGTTGTCGACTTTGAGCTTGATGGCTTTCGGGAGTCCTTTTCCTAGGTCAACTTCGACACAGAGCCTTGTGCATGCTTGTATATTGTCTTTTGTTTGCTTCTGTCGATATACTTTCCAACAAAATTCCCTATTTCTCTTACCGAATCATCTCCCTAGTAGTGTAGGGGAAGGTGTGAAAGCCTGATCTAGACCGAAACTACGTTAGGGACATCCAACTCTGGATCGAAGTCTGATGTCCAACTGTTCAAATATAAACCTCTGGTATCCATGAATTAAGGACCTCTTCTAAAGATTAAGTCACGATCTTCCTTGGATTCAAAGTGGAAAGTGTAATAACCTCTGTCACAGAACCGAATGGAAATCTTACCCTCAGTAACTTGTGCCTAGTTTTGTTTCACCCATTTTTGGACAATTTTGGTAGAAGGCCATCGTCCAGTAAATTGTCTGACAATACCTTTTTCAGATAGGGATAGCGCTACTCTACGAGGCAGATTGTCAGGCAGATTGATCTCAGGGATTGCATTGAATTTTTTGACGAATTTGGAGATATCTGCTCAATTTCTCTGAGGGCCTATTGAAGAGATCAGAGAGGCAAATGCAAAAGCGGCCTCATCAGGCTGGGATTGATGGGAAGAGACAGGCATGTTGGTGGAGGGAGCCCCACCCGAATCAGGCTTCGGGTGAGCCATGGAGGTGAAAGGCCCAGGCGCTGCACAATCAGGGAGCCTCTAGGTCAGGCGCAATGAGGTACGTAGCCAAAAATTTGTAAACTAATTTTTATTAATCTTAACATATTATAATATTAATAAATTATAAAATAAAATTAAAAGCCCTCTTTTATTTAAATATTTATTAATTTTTATCTTTATTACCTTATTATAATAATTTTATATTAACATATTGTAATATTAATAAGATTTTTAATCATTTTATTATCTTATTTATTAATAAAAACATATATTTTAAAACTAACTTACTAATGCATCCTCATTATTTATTCATTAAGGGAAATGATACATTCTCACTATTTATCATTAAGATCGATAGTCTTTGTTCACCTTATTGTGAGGATTAACCAAAATAGTGGCTCGAAACATTGACAAATCTCAATGATGTGATTAATGAGAAAGACATTAATCTAAAATTAATTTAAAAAATAAAATACAAAATATTTAAATTAATTGTTTATAATAATGTTTAGTAAATATATTTAAAATTATTATAAAACATTTAAATTAATTTTTAAAATATTGTTAAATAAATATATTAAAAATTAAAAATAATAATAATTATTTTTTAATTGAAAAAATAATGACGAAATGTTTTCAAAAGTTTAGTTCTTTGTTAAAAATATAAAAATTTAAATTCATAAAGTAACCACCCTCCCCAACCTATTCCATAATATAATTAAACTTTAACTATCATGATTCTTACATAATAGATGTTTAACGAGCAAATTTAGATCTATATTATTTCAGTAACCATGCGTCATTCCAAACACCATAAAAAATAATTTTAAAATTATTCACATTAAATGGACTAAATTAAATCATGTAACATAAAGCCACCACGTGTGAAGAAAATGACTTTGAATATTAGGTCATGAAATGAGGTGGTTGCTCTCGGCAAGTTGATGTCATGGTAGACACAACTTAGAATATGGCTACTACTCTTCACAAATATCGCGACCATAAAAATGAATTTCTTCATGAGACTTGAGTCTCGAAAACCATTGAATGCTCTTCGTGTCTTTCCCCTCTTTCTTCCAAAGAAAATTTTGTGGATATCATGCATCTGATAAAGACTTTTGACTTTAATTCATTCACATGTTTTCATTCTCTTCCTTTTTGTACTTCCGTTGTCGGCCCAATTCCAAGAATTGTGAAATAATTAATGTGCCTAGTTATACTGCAATTGAGAAGATAAGTTGGAGAAAGATGAGAGGCCGAAGCCAATTATCTGTTCTAGTCTTCGTATTGACCTCTCTGTGTCAATTATTGCTTAACCGTTGGGTACGTATATGCTTTCAAATCTTTTAATGTCCTAAAATCTCAGAATTAGTATATTTGCAGTACAGGAAGTATCTAATCTCTGATGTTCTATGCTTCAACATCCAAATCGTTTGGGATGGTTTTCCTTGATGGTTTAAAGATACCTTGAGCAGTGATTAACATACTAAATTGGAAATTTTTAATCTCTTTGCGCTATGAATGTAGACAGCTGATATGTGGGAAGGGCAGGTGGTTGCAGCAAGAAATTTTTTTTGGGCGTCTCCGAGTCAGACCGAAAAAACAAACAGCAACATCTAGCAGAGAATAGCGAAGACTAAAGAAATCTTCAGATGTTCATCCACTACCATGTGCTCTACCTCATGGCTTCCAAAGTTTACCAATCCTAACCATAATGATGGAACTACGTCAAATACTGGAATCATGTTTTAGAACATTGAGACCGCCAGAACATTCACGTCGCTTAGGCTCATGATTATTTAAGGGAGGTTGTATATCGAATAATACCGGAAATATTTCCAGGAGAGAGATCTATTTACCATCTGGGCCTTTGCACAATTGCTGAAATTGTATTCTGGATTGTTCAATGGCAATGACACGCCTGTTTGTTGGAATTATACTCCCAACCACTGCCATGAATAAGCAGCAGTACAACCCACACTTCATCAATATAGATCTATAGAGACGAAGGCATTTTCATGCAAAAAAAACAAACAGAGTACCTGAGACATACCTCTGCATTTATTTTCATTTTCCGTGTTGACTTACCTTTTTTCTCGCATCACATTTCCCTTACCTCACCTCTTAATGCTTTCGCCACAATGTTATTCTACCGTCGATGTGATATCGGCAGGACCTGCCTTATCCTTCATGCATGGATCAAACCTAGTTTTTCATTCATTTCCCTTGTATTTAGTCCACCGCACTTAGCAATGTTTAGCTGCCCGCAAGTTTTCAATTGCAACTTTCTAAGTTTTCCATCATTTACTGCCCGCAATACCGCACATCGCAGTACAAAGTTAAGTTTTCGCACATCGTGCCCACAAATTTTTATGTTTAGAGTTAAAGTTCTGTGGGGTATGTTATTTGTGTTGTGATGCAATCGAAATTGCACATCGCAAGGTTTTGTATTTACCCGTGTTCACGCATATGTTAATTGTTAAGATCGCTGATCTGCGATCTGCGATAAGGCGTCAGATGCGATGAGGACTCAGAGCCAAAAATATATGTTATTTCAAGTTCGTGCTTTTATGTTTTGAATGTGTTTTTACATGTTTTCATGTATAAGCCAAAATACAACCCGTGTACCATTTTAAATGAAGAAATGGGCTTCGACAGTAGAAAGGACGATTTGGTTGTCGAAGGTTCGTTCAGCAGTTGAGTTGCATTGATTAGATTTAGGTTTTCAGGCTATGACCATTCATGTATTAAAACAAATGTAATTTTATTTTGTTACTGTGAAGGAATAGAAAACTGAACTTTTTTCCTCTCCTATGTATTACATTGTCTTTGTATGAATTTTTATTTCTGCAATTTGTTACATTCTTTGTGTTGGAGGGAAACACATTTCATTTGTTATTTGTTTTGTTCCATATTTCTAACATGGTATCAGAGCAGGTCTAGGATCTCAATAAAAGAAAAATCTCTCTTTACTGAAGAAGTTGTAAGATTGGTTTGAGAAGCAGATTTCTCCATCTGTGAGAAAGATTTTGTTTTATAGAGTCAAGCTGATTGTTTCTTTACACAGTCAGAATGGCAGCAGCAAGCACAAGCCTGACAAATCCACAATTACCATAGTTCAATGGTAAAAGCTATGATTATTGGGCCATTACAATGAGGGCCATGTTTACTTCACAAGATATATGGGAGCTGGTGGAAAATGGCTTTCCAGGACCAGTAGATGCAGCAGCACTTGATGCCTTGACAACAACAGAAAGAGACTTGTTGAAATATCATAGGAAGAAGGACTCCAAAGGCCTCTTCTATATCTTCCAAGCAGTACATGAGAGTATTTTCCCAAGAGTTGCAGCAGCAACAAAGTCTAAGGAGGCATGGGATATTCTCAAGACAACCTATCAAGGCATGGAAAAGGTGAAGACAACAAAATTACAAATGCTGAGGAGCGATTTTGAAACTCTTTGTATGAAAGAGTGATAACATAGACTCATTCTTCACACATGTGATTGGGTTAGTTACCCAGATAAGGTCTCATGGAGAGACACTTGAGGAAAGGAGAATAGTGGAGAAAATATTAAGAAGTCTACTTTCAAGATTTGATGCCATAGTAGTGGCAATAGAAGAGACAAAGGATCTCTCACAATTTTCAATGAGCTTTGTGCATTCCTAATGTCTCATGAACATAGACTAAATAGAACAATGAAATCCTCATTGGAGCATGTTTTCAAGACACAAATCTCTTTTTGTTGAGGTAGATTTCGAGGAAGATCAAACTACCAAGGAAGAGGAAGAATCCCACAAAGAGGTGGAAGAAACAACCCTACAAGCACAAGTGGAAGGGGCAGCAACCAGAACTCAAGTGAAGGCTCAAGCCAAAATCAAGCACAAGGACAAAGATATGATCAATCCCAAGTCCAATGTCATTATTGTAAAAAGTATGGGCATTATGCCAATGACTGTAGAAAGAAACAAAATGATTTGTAATAAAACAAATGTAAATTTTACAAGAGAAAATCAGAACCAGAGTAATGTGCTTCTAACTTGTAATGTACCACAAGAAAAACAAGAAGATGTATGGTTCTTAGATTCAGGATGTAGTAACAATATGATTGGAAACATAGCAATGTTTGCCAATCTAGATGAGAATGTTAAATTTGAAGTGACAACAGGGACTGATAGTAAAGCCTTTGTCATGGGGAAAGGAAGATTATCAATACTGACAAGGAAGGGAGAAAAGAAATTGTGCCATATGTATATTATGTACCTAGCCTAAAATGTAACCTTCTTGTAGGTTTTAACCTTGTACAAAAATTATCTACGAACGAATTTTAAAAACAAAAAATAAACAATAGTGAGAGCATAAAACATAAAACAGATATACATAGAGGTTTTCCCCTGGATCCCAAATCGGGACGACCAGATTGATTTTTCATTATATTCCTTTCAGTGTTACAACACACACACACACACACACACACACACATATGCCGAAGCATACATAAACCTCAATCCATTAACCCTGGATTAGAACATAATCGTATTTCCCTTGATCGAATCTACAAAATACCAAGGGCCGAAAACCATCATCCCCCAAAACCATGTGCAAACCCATGCACAAAACCATGGGTGGGTTTGCCCACCGAAAAAAAAAAATTCTTGGGGCGTTGCCGGCCCCCCCTGTGACCCCCCTGCTACGCTCGGCGCAACGTACTAATCATGGAAATAATATAATGCATACCCAACATTCTCCCACTTGTTTTCTTTTCATAGGGGGGCCACAAGAGAGCTTAATAATCAGTCCAACTCTACAACACCCATTGTTTCTCTACACCAAGAGAACTTCTGAGTACTTACAGACTTCATCAATGCAACTACAACATTCTTCAAAGTGTCCACCTTTACCAGCAGCATCCTTTTATCCTCAACCATATCTCTCATAAAGTGATATTGAACATAAATGTGCTTTGTCTTTGAATGATAATCAAGGTTCTTAGCCAAGAAAATTTCACTTTGGCTATCACAGTCTATCCTTATAGCTCGCTGCACCAACCCCATACTTTAACACGATCTCTCTAACCAAAATTATTCCTTGCCTACATGAGTGGTTGCCATGTACTCTGCCTTTGTAGTTGAAAGAGCCACTACAGACTATCTTTTACTCATGCAACTGACTGCACCTCCAAATAGGCTAAACACATACCCACTTGTAGATCTTCTTTGGTCCAAATCTCCAGTCTAGTCTTCAGCAAAAAAACCACAAATGTCTGAAACTCTTTCCAATCCTGGTATTCCCTGGTAGCACAAGCCATAATCACTAGTGCCACGCAAATATTTGAAAACCCTCTTCACTGCTTTCCAATGCTTCTTCCCTGGGTTTGACATAAGCCTGCTCAATACTCCCACTGCATGTGCAATGTCTAGTCTTGTACAGACCATTGCATAAATCAGGCTACCCACTGCACTTGCATATGGAACATGGGACATATCCTCCTCTTATTCTTGTGTCTTGGGACACTGTTCAACAGACAACTTTACACCTACAGGAATAGGAACATTCACCAGTTTACTATGATGCATATTGAACCTCTTCAATATAGTCTTGACATACTTCCTCTGGTTTAACCAGAGCTTCCTCTTTGCTCGATCTCTCTTAATTTCCATGCCCAAAATATAGTTTGCAGATCACCAAGATCCTTCATGTCGAATTTGGAGAATAGTTGGGTCTTGAAATCTTGGATATTTTCTTTGTCATTTCCAATCAACAACATATCATCCACATACAAGACCAAGTAAATAACATGATCGCCAATTAATTTAAAATAAATACAGTGATCCTCCTTGCTTCTAGTGAAGTTAAGTCCTCGTATATAGGTATCAAATTTTTGATACCACATCCTTGGTGATTGTTTTAACCCATACAGAGACTTCTTTAACCTACATAACAGTTCATTCTTCCCCTTCATTATAAAGCCTTCAGGTTGTTTCATGTATATCTCCTCTTCTAGATCCCTGTAAAGAAATGTTGTCTTCACATCCATCCATTCTACCTCAAAATCAAATGCAGCAGCAATAGATAAAAGTAATCTAATAGAAGTAACTTTGGAAACAGGAGAAAAAATATCACCAAAATCAATTCCCGACACCTGGGAATAACTTTTTGCTACCAATCGAGCTTTGTATTTCTCCACCTTGCCTTCTACATTCATCTTCTTCTTATACACCCATTTTCTCCTGATGGGCTTCCTTCCAGCCGACAACTCCAATAGATCCCATGCCTCATTTTTGTGCAAGGATGCCATTTCATCAACCATGGCCTCCTTCCAGAGTTTTCCATCCTCTGAATCTACTGCCTCCCTGATAGTTTTGGGATCATCATTAGTTATAGTTAAAGAAAAATTTGAACAGAAAGCAGATGGACTATACCTTTCTGGTTACCTTCTTTCTCAAACTAATCTTTTCATATCCGGAGTTTGTGGCTCTTCCTCTTCTGAATCTTCTTCTATTGCAGAGTCTGATTCATCCTCCTTTAGCTCAAACTCTATCTTCTCAAGTTCCTTTGGTAGGACTTCATGTTTAACAAGATCTTTCACTTCTCTAAACACCACATATCGGATGTACACAACCTTCCTTATTTCTGGGTTCCGGAGCTTGTAACCCTTTAAACCATCCTTATACCCACTAAAGATGCACCTTTTAGATTTATTATCCAATTTGGTCATTTTCTCCTTTTGAACATGTACATATGCATCACATCCAAATACCCTCAAATGTAAAATATATGGTTTCTTACCAGTCCATACCTCATGTGGAGTCTTATCCTCCAACGCTGATGAAGGTGATATGTTAACCAGGTAACATGTAGTCTCCACTGTCTCTGCCCATAATTCTTGTCCTAACTGGGTACCACTGAGCATGCTTCTTGCTTTTTCCATCAGCATTCTCTTCATTCTTTCTACAACTCCATTTTTCTAAGGTGTGTATGGAGTAGTCTTTTGTTGTGCTATACCACACTTATTACAGAACTCTTAAAATTCCTTCTTGTGGAAATACCCACCATTATCTGTCCCCAGCACCTTTATCTTCTTCTCTGTTTGGTTTTCCACCAAAGCCTTAAATTATTTAAATCTGTCAAAGACTTTAGATTTCTTCCTCCAAAAATATATCCATGTATTCCTTGATAAGTCATCTATGAATGAAACATAGTACACAGAATTACTGAGTGATGGAAGCGACACGGGTACAAATACATCACTGTGCACAAGCTCTAATATCTTCTTCACCCTCTTAGCACCAGAAGGAAAACTCACCCGATTCTGCTTCCCATATACACAATGTTCACAGAAATCGAAATCCAAAGAGAAATTAGACATACCTTCTACCATACCATTTCCATGCAGTATCTGAAGGCCCTTCTCTCCAATATATCCAAGCCTTTGATGCCATAGCATGGTATTTTCTCCAGAGACCGCCAGGCTTTCTGCTCCACTTTCAGGAACCACAAAACTATTTCACTCATCAATAACAGTGCTTCCCTATGTTGAACCCTTAGTTAAACTAAGAGGGGGGGGTGAATCAGTTTAATACATTCAAGAACTTTTAAACTTTTCATTAAGCTTATTTACAACTTAGTTTCATAATCAACTTTATATGTGAACAATATTTATATGTAAGCAGCAAGTATTAAGATCATGTGAAAACAGACTTATTATGAGAGCAGTAAGTATTAAGCAGATTTACTAGACCATATCAACACATAGGCATCACACACAGAGACAGCAGATATAAGTGGAAACCCATAATGGGAGAAAACCACATCTTATTATTGTTGTGATGTAAAGGCAAGCTCCAACTCCCTCTCACCACTGATTTTATGTAGGCACCAACCCAAAAGAGGCTCCAACCTCAATTCTGCAAGCTACAACTTGCAAGGAAGCTCCAAATCCCATCAATTTTCTGCAGGCACCAACCTACAGCAAGCTCCAACCTCAGTCAGCTACAACTGACATCTATCAAGCTACAACTTGATAGGGAAGCTCCAACTTCCTCATTCTATCAAAAGAAAACATTTGCTAATTTACCTTGGATATCAGCTCTGTTCTGTACCTTCTTTGGTGCTGTCCTCCAGTCTTCAAATCTGTCTTATATCATCTCTGATTTTTCACAACATCTCTTTCTGCTCCTCCTTCTTCTTATCTTCTCTGCCTCAATTCTTCATTCTCTGCGTTCTTTAACATCTCTCTGCATATCAATGTGATATCTTTTATACAGTTTGCCTCACAATTGTTCGTATTCCACAGGGAATTCGAAGTGAATAGCCTTGACTCTTCGCCTTCTACCTCCTCATTTCTTTGTCTAGCTCATTCAAAAAAACTACAACAATTTGTACAAATTTCAGTTTTACAGTGGATTTTTGTTTCCTACGGAGACTTTCCAGTGCATCACAAAAAATATAAACCAATTAAAAACGTTTGCATTCAGTTACAGTATGGATTACAGATCAACCCATTAAGTTTTGGATCACCGTGTTTTTGTCTTTTCTGTGACTGTCTCTGTCTTTTTTGTCTTTGCTTGCTCTACTATTCACAACAATTACGTAACTCCTGTGTGTGTGTGTGTGTGTATGTATATATATATATATATATATATATATATATATAAACGCCCTTTTTATATAACGCAAATGCCTCTCGGCGATATAATCACAATAGACCCTTTTAATATATAAAATGCCTTTTCGGTCCCACTAATCTATCTTTTCTTATGCTCCAATGCGATGAGCCTCCTCCAGATATTTCCAATTGCGATTACTCCTCTTGCGATGGTTCCGATGCGATTGATCGCAATCGGAACTTTCAATGGTATTGTGCCACTGCTCCTTTTTATTCCGATGTGATGGTTCTCTGTTCACAGATATAAATATACATATATTTTGTTTCATATATATATATATATATATATATATACACTTATGTATACTTTCGTTTTACTCTTCAGCTTTGGTTATTTGATTTCCACCGATGTGATTAGCAAAGGCCCCACTATGTAATTAAGTGACTCATATTCGTCGTCCATCCTTCAGCAAATCCGACAGCTGTCATTCGATCGCTCAATCGCAATCGCATATTTGAATTTTTCGTCACTCTTTCTCCTCCAATGCGATGGTTCACTGTGAATCCAACGGTTCCCAATGATTGGGATTGGACGGTTGCGATTAAATCGCACCATCACAATCGCATGGTTCAATGGTCCGCTCCTTCCCGTCTCATGTTCTTCGCCAATGCGATGGAGTTCTAGGGATCCGATGGATCATTTACTTGACTCTATAAAATTTTCGGTTCCGGTCTTTACTCTTTCCCTTGGCCCCACATATTGAATGGTTAATAAACATTTACAATGTAAAACGCTGACTTTGGATTCAAATACACCGCTAACACATATGAATTTTTAGCCACATTATTAACCCCATTCCATATAAATCTTCGGTCTTTACCTGTAGAAGACTGAATGTTTTGAAACTTTGGATTGAAAACCCAAGTCATAATATTGTTCTACAACACATATTAGTTTGACTACCAAAATTCATATTTGAAACTCGACCACCGTTATAGGTTTACCACGGCCTTTCAGTAAGCATAATACCTCGGTATATCACGTCCTCCAGTCAAGGGTTGATATGTCATGTAAGGCCCTCGACACTAGAGTTAAACCTTAGTAATAGAACAATGCATTAATGTAAATATCAATAGGGACTTGTGGGCCCACATATTTGTTTAACGCATATCAAGACTCTACTTTACGCCCAAATATCATACTAGCCCACTGCACTCTGTTAAACCCTAGATATCTATATAACTCGTATCTCATAAAAGTCTGGCCCACAACATATTTCAAAACACACATATATATATTTTGTTAATGCAAACATTCGCCTCATTCATATTAAGGTGTGATTAGATTAATGCGTTTCCAATGGATAACATATATTAAAGCGCCTTCAACCTTTTTGGTTTAAATCTCGACATATCAACATTACACTGAGTTCATGGTAAAAGCGACTTTGATTAATCATAAGGACCAACGTATATTAGTTCTAGGCCCCACAACATATTGCCTTATGTTAACCTTTATCCACCACGCTCCATGTATTACAGCCTCTGTTGTGACATTATAATAAAACCCACTTACATTAAAACTCACTACCAATGCAACATTTTTTAATGCATCGCCACAGCCCCACACATCAAGACTTGTTAAATGAGCGGTTTTCATCATAAAACAAATGGGCCATACCTTGACTTATCTCTCGAGCAACTCATTGCACGATTATCGTTTGATCTACCAGCCTCCAAATCAGACGACCCTCAACGATATCGCGTAATTTCCACGACAGGAGATTAGCGTTCCAAAAGAATGTGAAATGAGCGGTTTTGGGTAGCTAACGTAGCAAGTTTATACTGGATCGCATTTTTTAGAAATGGTTTCATTCTGGACCAAAAGCGGCGTGATATGGGTTGTATTGGTTTCAGAAAACCATTGTCGGTATTTGAATAGTGTTTCCATTCGCCTCATTAACTTCGTTTTCATTCGATTCTTTTGTTATTCTTCACTCACTCCTTCTCATTTGTTCATCCTTGCTTCGTCACCACTGTGCTTCCAAACACCAATAACCTTTTTACCCAGGCAGTGCCTATCAGTGTAGGACTGTTTCTCTATATTCTCTGCATATTATGTCTTTGCTGCTCGACCCTCTCTATAGTGTACAGGCAGTGTCTGTCAATGAATGATAGTTTCTCTATATTCTCTGCATATTCTACAGCTTGGGCTGCTTCAAATGGCCCTGCTTTGCAGCTGCTCGACCCTCTGCATCCTCTTCAGATCTCTGCTGCCTCTCTACTACTTCTCTACCTCTTTTGCTCTCTTTTCCTTTCAACAGTCTTCTTTTGCTATCTCTCTGCTTCTATGCTATCTCCTTTTCCATCTCCTTTGCCATCAATGACAACATTTCCAACAGTCTCCCCCTTTGGCATTGATGGCAATAAACTTCCTCTGCTTGCCTTTTAGAAAGCCCTTTCTTCTGTTGCTTGCTTTTCCTCCCCCTTTGACATCAATGGCAAAGGGTTGCACATTTCCCAGTGTGTTTTCCACGTCTTGACCATGATATTCTAATCTTGAGGATCTGTTCCATGCTCTGCCCACTTGCTCTGGTTCTTTTGTGACTCTCTTTGTTGACTGATCTCCCGCTGGAATGATGTTTTCTTTTCTGTTCTCCCCCTGGAATGATGTTTTCTCTTCATGTCAGAAAGTAGTATCTGCAGATACTACCCCTAGTTCGTCTCTTAGATATTCGAATGGTTCCCTAGATAGAGGTTTTGTGAATATATCTGCTATTTGTTCTTTTGTTGTCACATATTCCAACTTCACTACCTTCTGTGCTACTTTTTCTATGAGGAAATGGTACTTGATTGGGATGTGTTTAGTTTTTGAATGAAGTACATGATTTTTTGATATACTTATTGCACTTGTATTATCACATTTGATAGAGATAGGTTCATCAATGCTTACCTTCATGTCTTGGAGGGTTTGTTTCATCCACATGAATTGTGTGCAACATGCTGCTGCTGCTATGTATTCTGCTTTTGTTGTAGATAGAGAGATCGATGTTTGTTTCTTGCTTAACCATGCCACCAGACTTTTTCCCAAATAGAATGCACCTCCACTTGTGCTTTTCCTGTCATCCACACAGCTGGCCCAATCTGCATCTGTATATGTTGTCAAAGTGAAGCTCTTTCCTTCTGGATACCATAGTCCATACTGTGCAGTTCCTTGTAGATATCTGAATATTCTTTTGACTGCTAGGAAGTGATTTTGTTTTGGTGCTACTTGATATCTTGCCACGAGTCCTACTGCCAATATAATGTCTGGTCTAGAAGCTGTTAGGTATAGAAGACTTCCTATCATGGATCTGTAATGTCTTTGATCTATATTTGCAAATCCATCATCATCACATAGGTTGCATCCAGTGATCATGGGAGTTGACACAGGTTTGCAGTCTTCCATTTTGAAATTTTTCAACATCTCTTTTAAGTATTTTTCTTGTGAGATGAATGTACCTGTGTTCTTTTGCTGAATTTGAAGTCCCAAGTAGAAGGTGAGCTCTCCAATCATAGACATCTCAAACTCTGATTTCATTTCTTCAGCAAATCCTTTTGCTAACTCATCTTTATTGCTTCCAAACATGATGTCATCTACATACACTACTACAATCAGGAGTTCATTTTTATTGGCCTTTATGTATAGATTGTTGTCTACACCTCCTCTCTTAAAGCCTTACTTTTGCAAGTACTTTTCCATCCTTGAATACCATGCATGAGGAGCTTGTTTCAGTCCATATAGGGCTTTCTTTAATCTACACACATAGTCTTCTTTATCTGTTAATGAGAATCCTTCAGGTTGTTCCATGTAGACTTCTTCTTCTAGATCTCCATTCAGGAAGGCAGATTTCACATCCATTTGATATACCTTGAAGTTATGGTAGCATGCAAAGGCAAAAAACATTTTGATAGCTTCCATTCTGGCTATAGGGGCAAATGCTTCATCATAATCAAGACCTTCAATTTGTGAATATCCCTTGCATACAAGTCTAGCTTTATTCTTGATTTCCATGTCCTTGTTCATTCATCTTATTCTTGACTACCCATTTTGAGCCTATGACATTTTTCTCAATGGGTATTGGAAGTAATTCCCAGGTATTGTTCTTCTCAATTTGGTCCAATTCTTCATTCATAGCATTCACCCAATACTTGTCCTTGTTGGCTTCTTCAAACTTCTTTGGCTCTACTTGTGATAACTTAGCTAGGTATACCTCTTCTGTCTGTTCAGTTAGATGTCTTCTTGTTTGGACTCATACACTCTTGTCCCTAATGATTTGATCTTCTGGATAGTTCTTTTGAGTGTATCTTGAGGGGCCTTTTGAGTTCAGTTCAGTATCTTCTATTGTCTTGCTTATTTCATCATCATCTTGGTTCTCTTCTTCATGATCTTCTGGAGGATTGCTGCAATCTGTACTTCTTGTCTTGTTTGGTAGTTCTTCATCAAATCTTACATCAATGCTTTCCACAATTTTTCGAAGTGTTTTGTTGTAGCACTTGTAACCTTTACTCTTGGATGCATATCCTAAAAATATTCCTTCATCTGCTCTTCCATCAAAATTCCCTAGATTTTCATCATTATTCTTTATGTAAGACTTGCTTCCAAAGACTCTAAAGTGCTTGATTGATGTTGGTTTACCATGCCATAGTTCATAAGGATTCTTGTCACTGTTTGGTCTTAAATGAGCTTTGTTAAGAATATGCACAATTGTGTGTACTGCTTCTGCCCAGAAGGTTTGGGGAATGTTACTTTCTTGCATCATGGCTCTGGAAATTTTTTGTACAGACCTGTTTTGTCTCTCTACCACTCCATTCTATTAAGGTGTCCCTGCAATAGTAAACTGTTGTTTTATCCCATGTTCATTGCATAGGTCTACAAAATCATAGTGTGTGAATTCACCTCCTCTGTCTGATCTGATGCACTTTAGCTTGCATCCTATTTGATTTTCTGCCAATGCCTTGAATATCCCGAATTTCTCAAGTGCTTTCGATTTATATTTGAGAAATGCAACCCATGTAATTCTGGATAAATCATCTATTATCAGCATGAAGTAGGATTCTCCACTTGGTGTTTTAGTTCTTGAAGGTCCACACAGGTCCATGTGTACAAGTTGAAGTGGCCTACTTTTTGATAGCTCATATTTGGTCTTAAGGGATGTTCAGGTCTGTTTGCCCAATTGACAAGATTTACATATGGTATTTGAAGGCTTCTTTATTGTTGGCATACCTTTGACTGCTTTCTTCTTGCTCAGTCTGATGATATGGTCGAAGTTAAGATGTCCCAATCTCCTATGCCATAACCATGACTCCTAAAGTTTGCTAAGATGGCATGCTTCATTCTCTTCTTTCACTATGTAGACATTACTCTCTGTTCGAACACCTTTGATCAGAGTCTTCCCTGTGGTGCTTGATCTGACTTCACAGTCTTATGCTCTAAAAAGAACTTCACAGCCTTTATCACACATTTGATTGACACTCAGCAGATTTGCTTTCAGCCCATCCACAAATAGTACATCTTGGGCCTTTCCTCAGCCATTATCTAGACTGACTGAGCCTTTTCCTTTGATTTTCCCTTCTTTATCATTGCCAAAAGTAACATTTCCAGATTTCTTTTCATCAAAGGTTATAAACTTGCTTCTATCTCCAGTCATATGCTTTGAGCAACCACTATCCAAATACCATTAGCTTTTCAGGTCTTGAGTTGTTAGAGCCAGGTCACATTTATTCACCTTCTTTTTCCACTGCATGCATCCTTTTGTTTGGTACCTTTTCTGAGATGATGAACCACATTCTCTGAGAGGACATTTGGAAGGCATATGTCCAATTTTATTGCATACAGAGCATTTGATCATATTTTTAGCAAAATTATGAGTATGAGTAAACTCTCCATGATTCATAAACCTCCTTGAGGTTTTGAACATAGGTATTTGTCCTTATTTTCTGCATTCTATGATTTTATGGCCAAATTCCTTACAGTAAAAACAGCATCCATAGAAACAATTTGCATACCTAATGAAAGGTTGTCTTCTCCATTTGTTTGCTTGAGATAATCGCTTCACTGTTTGCATCCTTTGCTATTTTGAATTATTTCTCCTTGTATGACAGTATGCAGCAATATGTCCCAGCTTGTGGCAGGCATAACAGGTGGCATTTTTCATAGGAGGGAAGAATCTCCTTTGATGGCTTCCAAATTTGACATACTCGGGAGCATATGAGCCTTTTTCTGTTGGCTGATTATTTATTTCATTCCTTGTCATTAGAGGTTCCTTCTGGTTTCTATCTCCTTCATTGCATGTTTCTTCTTCTGTAGGAATCATCTGAGCCGCTTCATCATCCTTATCTGCTTTTACAAAAATAATATTTTTGTTTTCCTTTTCTTTGCCTTTACTTGATTCTCCTTCATAGCCTATCCCAGTTTTTATCAGAGGAGATCTTTGAGCATCCAGAATTTCATTCAACTTACCAAAGCTTGTCATTTGAGAAGAATTTATTGGCACTTTCCTTTGGGCATTTTCTAATTTCTTCCTCAAGCATACTACTTCTTCTTCCAATTTCTCTTGTTCCTGAATTTTATCCTTACTTTTCTTAAGTAAAATGTCTTTTACCTTCTTGGCTTCTTCAAGCTCTACTTTCAACTGAATGAGAACTTCTGAATTTTTTTCTTCTCTTACATACTTGAGGAGAATGTCTTTCTGTTTTTTGCACTTCAGTTTGAGTCTGTCAATTTCCACCAGGGCACTTCTTAGCTCCCCCTCAAGATCAACTTCACCTTCTTCTTCATCTTCTAGAAGGAGTCCTTCAAGCTCTTCTATGGCCATCAATATAAATTCAGAGGTTCCTTCTTCACTAGAGGGTTCATTTGAGTCTTCAAATGCACTGATGTCTTGTTGAGCATAGAAAGATTTTCTATTGAATTTCTTTCCTTTCTGCCAGTTCTTTGATATGGTTTTCTCTAACTCTTGAGTCTAATTCTTTGATTTCTTATGAGGACACTTAGCAACATAGCGTCAAACTCTTCCACAGTTAAAGCATTTAAATGGAATTTTACCTTTATATTTACCTAAGCCTCTGTCCAATTTCCTAACAAATTTGGTCTCTTCTTCATCAGAGCAAGAGAACATATCTTCCTTTTCTTCTTTCTTCTTCTCTGTCTTAAAGGTTGCCTCCCTCACATTTGACTTCCTCTGTGGCAGTCTCATCTCATAGGCTATTAGATTTCCAAGTAACTGGCTCATGGTCAAGGTTTCCCAATCAGCTTTTTCTTCTATGGAAAAAACCTTGGGGTTAAAGGTAGATGGAAGAGATCTCATAATCTTTTAAACAATTACAGCTTATTTTATGGTTTCTCCTAGAGCTTTCATGTTATTCACTATTTCTGCAACCCTTAAAAAGAACCTGGAAATGTCTTCATCATCATTCATTTTTAAATTTTCAAACTGGGCTCTATAGACTTGAATTTTAGCAGTCTTCACCTTCTTGTCTCCCTCATGGATGTTCTATAGAGTATCCCACATCTCTTTGGCAGTCTTGCTGTTCATTACTTTGATAAATTCTGCCTCACACAATCCATTTAAGATTACATTCATGGCCTTTTCATTAGCTACAAAATCTTGTTTGGCTTCCTTTTCTGAGTCAGTTTCCTTTGGGGCATATCCAAATTCCACAGCCACCCAAAATTATATTCCTAGAGACATTATGTATGCTCTCATTTTGATTTTCTAGAAGGCATAATTAGCACTAGTGAAAAAAAGGGCTTTATTGGTTGATCTTCCTTCTTGACTAGCCATCCTGGGGACCTAGGATCTCCTTTCAGTTGTTAAACTGATACAAAAGGAACCAGCTCTGATACCAATTTTTTAACCCTTAGTTAAACTGAGAGGGGGGGGGGGGTGAATCAGTTTAATACATTCAAGAACTTTTAAACTTTTCATTAATCTTATTTACAACTTAGTTTCATAATCAACTGTATATGTGAACAATATTTATATGTAAGCAGCAAGTATTAAGATCATGTGACAACAGACTTATTATGAGAGCAGTAAGTATTAAGCAGATTTACTAGACCATATCAACACATAAGCATCACACACAGAAACAAAAGATATAAGTGGAAACCCATAACTGGAGAAAACCACATCTTATTATTTTTGTGATGCAAAGGCAAGCTACAACTCCCTCTCACCACTAATTTTCTGTAGGCACCAACCCACAAGAGGCTCCAACCTCAATTCTGAAAACTAAAACTTGCAAGGAAGCTCCAACTCTGATCAATTTTCTACTGGCACCAACCTACAGGAGGCTTCAACCTCAGTTAGCTACAACTGACATTTATCAAGCTACAACTTGATAGGGAAGCTCCAACTTCCTCATTCTATCAAAAGAAAACATTTGTTGATTTACCTTGGATATCATCTCTATTATGTACCTTCTTTGGTGCTGTCCTCCAGTCTTCAAACATATCTTATATCATCTCTGATTTTTCAAAGCATCTCTTTCTACTCCTCCTTCTTCTTATCTTCTCTGCCTCAATTCTTCATTCTCTGCGTTCTCTAACATCTCTCTGCATATCAATGTGATATCTTTTATACAATTTTCCTCACAACTATTCGTATTCCACAGGGAATTAGAAGTGAATATCCCTGACTCTTTGCCTTCTGCCTGCTCATTTCTTTGTCCAACTCATTCAAAAAACTACAACAATTTGTACAAATTTCAGTTTTATAGTGGAGTTTTGTTTCCTACGAAGACTTGCCAGTGCATCACAAACAATATAAACAAATTAAAAACGTTTACATTCAGTTACAATATGGATTACAAATCAACCCATTCAGTTTTGGATCACCGTGTGTTTGTCTTTTCTGTGACTGTCTCTGTCTTTTTCGTCTCTGCTTGCTCTGTTGTTCACAAGAATTGCATAACTCTTGTGTATATATATATATATAACTGCCCTTTTTATATAACAGAAATGCCTCTCGGCGATATAATCATAATAGACCCTTTTAATATATAAAATGCCTTTTCGGTCCCACTGCTCTGATGCGATGAGCGTCCTCCAGAGATTTCTGATTGCGATTACTCCTCTTGCGATGGCTCCGATGCGATTGATCGCAATCAGAACTTTCAATGGTATTGTGCCACTGCTCCTTTTTATTATGATGCGATGGTTCACTGTTCACAGATATAAATATACATATATATTGTTTCATATATATATACTTGCCGCTTACTTTCGTTTTACTCTTCAACTTTGGTTATTTGATTTCCGTTGATGTAATTAGCAGAGGCCCTACTATGTAATTAAGTGACTCATATCCGTCGTCCATCCTTCAGCAAATCCGACAGTTTTCATTCAATCGCTCAATCGCAATCACACATTTCAATTTGTTCGTCACTCTTTCTCCTCCGATGCAATGGTTCACTGTGAATCCAATGGTTCCCCATGATTGGGATTCGACGGTTGCGATTAAATCACACCATCACAATTGCATGGTTCAATGGTCCGCTCTTTCCCATCTCATGTTCTTTGCTGATGCGATGGAGTTCTATGGATCCGATGGATCATTTACTTGAATCTATAACATTTTCGGGTCTGGTCTTTACTCTTTCCCTTGGCCCCACATATTCAATGGTTAATAAACATTTACAATGTAAAATGCTGACTTTGGATTCTGTTGGTGTCTCGTGTTTTGATAGTTTGGAAAATCAAAAGACAAGGCAACATCAGAACCAATCTTTAAAGTTACAGGATCTAGTCCTCCTGTTCTCAGAGAGGGATCTTTCAAAATTTTGTTTGCAAAGGTTTATCTTGTGTGCTTTGAGTATTGGTTTTAGACTAGTTATTAAGTGCAGGTGTTGTTTGTTTGTTTGGTTGGATTGAATTGATACAGCAGAACATGAAAGGTCTAGGAAGGATACATAGAATGGAGAAACATCTGGTTCATTGGGAAATGGAGTCAAGAAAAGGTCATAACAAACTCATCAAAGGATATGGGATATCAGAGGGCAAATCTAACTTGGCCACGGGATCCTTTTGTTTTTGGAATGGGATGAACATTAATGATTTGGAAAGAGAAAATGAATTCTCAACAAAGGGAACCTGAAAACATAATTTAAACTATAAAGAGATATTTGATAGACAGGGCTAACCATAAGTTCTATAAACATTCTTTAAGTAAGTAATGATTTTAAGACAACTTTCAAAATGAAATCTAAGATTCGGGGAACACCCTATTTCCTCAAATATTTTATTCTAAATGACTTAGAAAACATAAAATATTCACTGATAATTGCAGTCATAGAAGAGGGAACACCTAAAAAAATCTATGATCATAATTATAACAACCTTTAAGCCAACTGTTTAAGTGAGGACAAAGGGCAAGATCAAAACAAACCTCTTTGATTCACTATAAGCAAAGAACTTCAAAAGGGAGACTTCAATAACAGCTTTTAAGTGGCGGCAGACAAGCAGGGCAAACCATAATCATGCTGAAACCAACTGTTTAAACTATTACGGAAATAAACAAGCATGAAGACTAAAGAGAAATATTAAAGCCTCTAAAATACTTCAGCAGCAGAAAACATTAAACAGTGAAGGGTGAATAGGTCTAAGGTGCTTCCAAGAGTCATTTCTTAGCCTAAAACTTTCAGCCTATTGTAGTAAGAAATTATGGAACATAATGAAAACAGGGGAAAAACATAAAATAGTTCAAAATACTTCACCAACAGCCAAGCTCGTGGATCCAATGATAGAGCCTCCTCAGGAACAAGCATGCAACAACATCATCAAGACCTCCAAGACTTCAATTTGTTCTTGAACTTCAAAGGACTATGTATTTATTTCAGAGAGTTTCAATATTACATCTTGTAATCAAACAATAACCAACCAACCAACAATTTCTCATCTTCTACAGAAGTATTTATAGAAGGATGAGGAGGTGAGATCTGATAAAAGATCTCCTAAGGTAATTAATACAGATTCAAGACTTCTTGGCCTTTTGAGGGGCTCGATGGAGAAGTTACAGGTGGATGCGCTGTATTAACTTTTACAATTATGATTTAAGCTCAGTGGGAGATTTATTTGACTTTGAGGCTCTGTGTTCTGTCTGGAGTAACTCTGCAGATATTTTATGTTTTAAACTCATATGGAAGAATTAACTTCTTGGCAGCACTGGAGGCATATATTTCCTTAATCAATAACTTCAACCTCTGTTTTGAATGGTTTGAGGCAGCAAGTGGCTCTTGTAGTAGCTGAGGAATCAATTTGCCTCAGTTGAAGCAGTGGAAGCCTTTCTGTCAGTGAAACATTTATGATTTTCTGTTGACTGTGTTTTAATCCAGGGAATTAGGCTTTTGATAATCATTTTTTAGTCGTAATTTCCCAAATCCGTCTTTAATCTTCTTCTTGCTGCGCTCTATTCTTTAAAACTTATACTCTTTTTAAAATCGCGTTAAAACGCAGTGTCTTGTCAATGTGCAGAGCCACGCAGGGCCTTTATAGTATCGGCGCCCATGGAACGTTGATAAAACATTTGAATGGAGCCCTGTGAATGGTTCTCTTTATGGGCCGAAAGCATGGGAATCGTCATTCCCAACTCTCGGCTTTCCTTCATTATACAATGGAAAACCATTAAAACACCTGCAAAACACCAAAACAATTAAGAAATCCTGCATTTTTAGGTTTATACTGCTTCAGATGGCGGGGAAAGGAGCGTATCCATTGGATGGCATCATCCAACGGTTGGGATTAATCGGGAGAGATCGTAGAATGGGTGGAAGAAGATTGAATCTGAGCCGTCGATCGCGCAGAGATCAACGGTCGGGAGTGGAGTTTACACATATATGACCCAATCGCGCAATTGTGCGATCGTTTCTTTTCAATCAACCCATTTTATTTCTGCGATCGCGTGATCGCGTGATCGTTTCTTTTCAATCAACCCATTTTATTTCTGCGATCGCACGATCGGTTCTTTTCAATCAACCCATTTTTATATTCAACACGTGATTTAAGTTTTTTAATTAAAACTTTGGAAAATTTGGTTTTGGGTTTTTACAAAGAAAAAGAATGATCGGGAGTGAAATATATAGGGGTTTAAGCGCCTGAGGCGGGCTTATGGGTTATATGAAATGATAATGCGATCGGAGTTTTAAACACAAAAAGGCTAATCGCATCGGAACTTTTGGATCATGACAAAAGACTTGCGCACTTTGAAACTTTGCGATGCGATAAGTGTCGGGACCATGACTCTTGGTTTTTCAAAATGAAAGCATGAGATCTGGGGCTTATAACAAAGGGGCTGATCGCATTTTAAACATTTTGAACATTTTGAACTTGTGCACTTTGAAACTTTGCAATGCGATAAGCGCCAAAACTGTTTAGCACATGGTTTCAAGGTGTGGGCATGTGGGGGAAGTGGTTTAGGACTTAGCCCAAGGGGGCTTAAGTCCTTAGTCAATAAAACTTTATTTTTTATGAAAATTTTCAAGGTTTTCAATGGATTTGGGGTTTCGGTAAAGTTAAAAAGTGAGTTTTTAACCATGTGAAGTGGATTTTCATGAAGGGAGGAAGAGAAATCATGAAAAAAACTAAGTTTTTATGGAGAAAAAGGGGAGAAAATGAAGGTTATTTGGAGTGAGAGAAGGGGGAAAATGATGATTTTGCAGCAGTTTTTCTCTTGGATTTTAGCAAAATTTTCAATGTATGAAATGGAAACAATAGTGGAGATTGGACAGAGGCATGAGGCCTTTAAGAGTCTTCAAGAGCCAACACTTTTTTGCAATAAAATCCGTTCCTTGAAGGCTCCAAAATCATTTAGCCACCATTTGGTATGAAAAATTCTATAGGTGGCTAACAGATTCAAATACACCGCTAACACATATGAATGTTCGGCCACATTATTAACCCCCTTCCATATATTAAATATTTGGTCTTTACCTGTAGAAGATTGAATGTTTTGAAACTTTGGATTGAAAACCCAAGTCATAATATTGTTCCGCAACACATATTAGTTTGACTACCAAACTTCATATTTGAAACCCAACCACTGTTATAGATTTACCACGACCTTTCAGTAAGCATAATACCTCAGTATATCACGTCCTCCAGTCAAGGGTTGATATGTCATGTAAGGCCCTCGACAATAGAGTTAAACCTTAGTAACAGAACAATGCATTAATGTAAATATCAATAGGGACTTGTGGGCCCACATATTTTTTTAATACATATCAAGACTCTACTTTACGCCCAAATATCATACTAGCCCACTGCACTTTGTTAAACCCCAGATATCTATATAACTCGTATCTCATAAAATTCTGGCCCACAACATATTTCAAAATACACATATATATATTTTGTTAACGTAAACCTTTGCCTCATTCATATTAAGGTGTGATTGGATTAATGCGTTTCCAATGGATAATAGATATTAAAGCGCCTTCAACCATTTTGGTTTAAATCCCGACATATCAACATTACACTGAGTTCATGGTAAAACCGACTTTGATTAATCATAAGGACCAACGTATATTAGTTGTGGGCCCCACAACATATTGCCTTATGTTAACCTTTATCCATCGCGCTCCATGTATTACAACCTCTGTTGTGACATTATAATAAAACCCACTTACATTAAAACTCACTACCAATGCAACATTTTTTAATGCATCACCATGGCCCCACACATCAAGACTTGTTAAATGAGTGGTTTTCATCATAAAACAAATGGGCCATACCTTGACTTATCTCCCAAGCAACTCATTGCGCGATTGTCGTTTGATCTACCAGCCTCCAGATCAGACGACCCTCAACAATATCACGTAATTTCCATGACAGGAGATTAGCGTTCCAAAATAACGCGATATGAGCAGTTTTGGGCAGCTAACGTGGCAAGTTTATACTGGATCATGTTTTTAAGAAATGGTTTTGTTCCGGACCAAAAGCGAAGTGATATGGGTTGTATTGGTTACAGAAAACCATCTCAGGTATTTGAATAGTGTTTCCATTCGCCTCGTTAACTTTGTTTTCATTCGATTCTTTTGTTATTCTTCACTCGCTCCTTCTCATTTGTTCATCCTTGCTTCATCACCACTGTGCTTCCAAACACCAATAACCTTTTTACCCAGGAAATGCCTATTAGTGCAGGACCGTTTCTCTGTATTTTCTGCATATTTTGTCTCTGCTGCTCGACCCTCTCTACAATGTACAGGCAGTGTCTTTCAGTGAATGACCATTTCTCTGTATTCTCTGCATATTCTGTAGCCTGGGCTGCTTCAAATGGCCCTGATTTGCAGCTGCTCGACCCTCTGCATCATCTTCAGATTTCTGCTGCCTCTCTGCCACTTCTCTACCTATTTTTCTCTCTTTGCCTTTCAACAGTATTCTTTTGCTATCTCTCTGCTTCTATGCTGTCTCCTTTGCCATCTCCTTTGCCATCAATGACAACATTTCCAACACCCTGAAGCTTGTACGAAGTTCCAATCCGAACTCCCCGCATTAATACCAGTGCTCCCCGAACCATCTTACAAGTATATTTCTCGAACACTATTTTTACACCTGCATCATCCATCTTGCTTACAAAAATCAGATTTCTGGCCAATGTAGGAATGTGAAAAACACTAGGAAGTGTTCTAATCCTTCCACCTTGCAGCTTAAACTTGAATTTTCCACGTCCGACGATTCTGGCCTTCCTATCATCCCCTAAGATGACATCATCACCATCATATTTCTCATACTCACAGAACCACTCCCTATGCGGAGTGAAGTGAAAGGATGCACCTGAGTCAATCAACCATGACTCATGATCTACATGAGTATTTGAAGAAGAAGCCAAATACACATCCCCACCTTCATCCGAGGTGGTTTTTGCCTCTGCAGAAGGAGCATCATCAAATCCCTTTCCTTTCTCAAGAGCTTTAGATCTACAGTCCTTTTTGTAGTGCCCTTCCTTTCCGCATTTCCAACACACCTTTACAAACTTTCCAAGATATTTAGATCTCCCTCTAGATTTAGATCTCCCACTTGAAACCTTATTCTTGTTTCTGTTTTGGGACCTTCCTCGTACAGATAAGGCATCTCCATTCTGACCCTCCATATTTCTCTGTATTATTTCCTCCAACAGCAAGGCTGACATAATGTTATCAAAATTCAAGGTAATTGTATTGCTACCTATTGCAACAACTAGACTATCCCACGAATCTGGTAGAGAACATAACAAACTGATGCACTTATCTTCATCTGATATTTTAATATCAATAGATGAAAACTGGCTTACCATAGTATTGAAGGCGTTTAGATGCTCTATCACCGAGTCTCCATCCTTCATCCTCAGGTTATACAACTTTTTCCGCAAGAACAATTTATTCACCGAAGACTTATATTGGTACAAAGTCCCAAGTTTGTCCCACAAATTCTTCGTTGTAGCTTTCCCAGTTACATTAAACAATACTGAATCTGAGACACAAAACCGTATTGTGCTCTTCGCCTTCCGATCCAACTTCTTCTAGTCTTCATTTGACATTGTCATTGGTTTAGTACCTGGATCTACTGTGATCCATTGATCTTTATCCACTAGCAGGTTCTCCATCTTGAGCTTCCACAACTCAAAACTCTGACCATTAAATTTCTCAATCTCTATCTTTCTGCTGCTTGCCATATTTTTTCACTGCAAGAATCGGTCTCGTAGATCTTCCACTGAACAGGGTGTAACACAGGCCTAAGAAAAAAACCCCTCAGCAGCAAAGGCATCCCCTTGAAGCTGAAAAAGCTCTAATACCAAATGTAGGATTTAACCTTGTGAATAAATTAACTACCAATGGATCTTAAAAACAGAAAAGAAACAATAGCAAGAGCATAAAACATAAAACATATATAAATAGATATTTTCCCCTGGATCCCAAATTGGGATGACCAGCTTTATTTTTCATTATATTCCTTTCAGTGTTAGAACACATATATATACATGCCGAAGCATACATAAACCCCAATCCATTAACCCTATATTAGAACATAACTGTAGTTCCCTTGACTGGATTTACAAAATACCAGGAGCCGAAAACCATCGTCCCCTAAAACCATGTCAAAACCCATGCACAAAACCATGGGTGGGTCCGCCCATGCGTGGGTCTTCCCACTGAAAAAAATTCTTGGGGCACTGCCACGGACCCCAACAGGGGGGCCTCCCCCCCCCCCCCCCTCTACTGCGCCCGATACAACGTACAACATGTGGAACTAATCGTGGAAATAGTATAACACATACCCAACACTTCTAACCATTGTATAGCTCGTGAATAAGGGCTACAATGTGTTTTTTAAGAATGATGTGTGCACAATCATGGAAATACCTCCAAATAAAAGGGTCATTGCAAAAGTCCAAATGACAAGAAATAAGATGTTTCCTCTCAATATCAGAATAGACTTGAAGGAAGGAGGCAACATAGCAGCAACCACACCAGAGGTCTTTCAAGAAGAAGTGAAACATGAAAACTAGTTATGCCACTTGAAATTTGGACATCTAAATTTTGGAGGTTTGAACCTATTGCATAGAAAAGGAATGGTAAGAGGATTACCACTCATAGAGAAACTAGACTGCCTGTTTGAAGGTTGCATCTTAGGCAACCAACATAGAGAAGCATTCCCAGCAGGGAAGAGTATAAGGGAAAAGGCACCCTTAGATATTGTCCACTCAAATTTGTGTGGACCAATGCAAATGCCATCATTAGCTGGTAGTCACTATGTCTTGACATTTATAGATGATTACACCAGAAAGACATGGGTCTTTTTTTTAAAATAGAAAATTGAAGTGTTTGAATAGTTCTACCACTTCAAAGCTCTTGTTGAGAAGAAAAGTGGGTACTACATAAAAGTGTTGAGAACTGACAGAGGAGGAGAGTATACCTCCAATTACTTCTTACGTTTCTGTAGGGAGCATGACATACACATGCAGTTTACCACAAGGTACACACCACAGAAAAAATGTATTGTAGAAAGGAAGAATAGGACCGTCATGGACATGGCCAGAAGTATGCTGAATGCAAAAAATTTGCCAAATGAGTACTGGGCAGAAGCTGTCAATTGTGTAGCATATATCTTGAATAGATGTATAACCAAAGTTGTTATGAACAGAGTTCCAGAAGAAGCATGGAGTGCAACAAAGAAGTTTGACACTCACATGAAAGTATTTGGATGTGTGGCTTATGCAGATGTCCCACATCAACTAAGAAAGAAGTTGGACAACAAGGGGTAGAAGTGTATATTTTTTGGATACATTGATGAATCCAAGGCCTACAAACTCTATAATTCATCAACCAAGAAAGCTATAATCGTCAAATATGTGTTTTTCATTGAAGAAGAAGCTTGGAATGGAAGTTTAGAGAAGACTTTAAATGTGAAGACATATATTTCACATGAATATAGAGAGGAATTGATTGCAGAAAATAATCCCTCAACGGTGGCTCCTCCTCCACCAACACAAGCTTAGTAGAGCACACCACAAGCAGGAAATAGAACATCCTTGAGAAATCAAGGAAGTGCTTCTCCAAGCACACCACAGGGATATGAAACTCCCTCGATTTCAAGTGGAACTCCAAGCACACCAAGAAGACCAAGATTTAGGAATTTGAGTGAAATTTATGAGCAAGAAGAAGATGATGATAATGCTGGTCTAAATTCCTTATTTGCTTTGTTTTGTCATGTTGATGACCCAATCCATTTTAAAGATGCAGTAAAAGAAGAAAAATGGATTGAAGCAATGAATGAAGAGATTGGTGCAATAGAAAAGAATTAAACATGGGAGTTAGTTGACCTCCCATAAGGTAAAGAAGTCATTGGAGTAAAATGGGTCTATAAGACCAAAAGAAATGCTTAAGGAAAAATATATAGGCATAAAGCAAGACTTGTTGTCAAAGGCAACAAGAAGCAACAAGGAAGAGATTCTGAGGAAACCTTTGCACCGGTTGCAAGGATGGAGACAGTGAGGTCCATAGCATCACAAAAAAAGTGGAAAGTCTACCAAATGGATGTCAAATCATCATTTGTGAATGGAGTGTTGAAATAGGAGGTATATGTTGAACAACCTCCTAGCTATGAGATAGAGGGCCAAGAGCACAAAGTGTGCAAGTTGAAGAAAGTTGTTTATGGGATTAAGCAAGCACCAAGAGCATGGTACAGTATGATTGATGCTTACTTGATGGATAATGGGTTTGATAAATGTGATGGTGAACGCACACTCTACATAAAAGAAAATGACGGTAAAATCCTTATTGTTGTATTATATGTAGATGATTTAATCTTTACTGGAAATGATGTTTCTCTCATTTCAAATTTTAAAGCAGTCATGAAGAATGAATTTGAAATGACTGACTTAGGTTTATTGAGATACTTCTTGGTTATTGAAGTAAAGAAAAATGAAAATGGAAGTTTTATTTCCCAAGAAAAATATGTTGAATAAGTGTTAAAGAGGTTTAACATGCAGAACAACAAAGTAACAACAACTCCAACTGTCATGGGGTTGAAGTTAAGCAAAGAAGATTGCAACAAGAATGTCAATCCAACATTGTAGAAGAGCATAGTTGGTATTCTAATGTATTTGATGACAACTAGGTCAGATATTATGCATGTTGTAAGTTTGATTTCCAGATTCATGGAAACACCAAATGAGACACATTAGCAAGCAGCCAAGAGAATACTAAGGTATTTGAATGGAACAAAGGAGTATGGTGTTCCATACTCCTCAACTGATAATTTTAAGTTGATTGGTTACCTTGATAGTGATTGGGCTGGAAGTGTAGATAATAGAAAGAACACATCTGGGTATGTGTTTCATTTGGGATTGGAGGCCATTTCATGGGCTTCCAAGAAGCAACCAATAGTTGCATTATCAACAACAGAAGCAGAATATGTGGCAACAACATGCAAAGTAGCATGGATAAGAAGGATGCTGAGAGATTTGTGTCATGAGAAAGACAAATGAACCACAATTTATTGTGATAATAGCTTAGCAATAGCATTGTCAAAGAATTCATTTTTCCACAAGAGAACAAAGAACATAGATGCCAAATATCATTTTATAAGAGAATTGGTTAACAACGGTGAGATTGTTTTGCAACATTGCAAGTCAGAGTAACAGTTCATTGATATCCTCACAAAGCCATTGAGACAGAAGAGTTTTATTTACCTCAGACACTGTCTGGGAATGACTGATGGTGGTAGTTGTGATTAAGGGGGAGTGTTGGACTTATACTCCCAACCACTGCCATGAATAAGAAGACTTGGTGGAGCCCACACTTCATCAATTTTGATTGCAGAGAAGGACACACACAGATCCATAGAGCCGAAGGCGTTTTCACGCAACAACAGAAAACCGAGTACCCAAGTCATTCCTCTGCGTTTATTTCCATTTTCCGTGTTGACTTACCTTTTTTCCCACATCATGTTTCCCTTACCTTACCTCTTAACGCTTTCGCCACAATGTTATTCTACCGCCGATGCGATATCGGCGGGACTCACCTTATCCTTACCGCATGGACCAAACCTTGTTTTGCGTTCATTTCCTTTGTATTTCGTCCATCGCACTTACCAATGTTTAGCTGCCTGCAAGTTCCCAATCGCAACATTCTAAGTTTACCATCATTTACCACCCACACTACCGCACATCACAATCACACAAAGTTAATTTTTCGCACATTGCACCCGCAAAGTTTTATGTTTAGAGTTAAAGTTCGTGGGGTATGTTATTTGTATTACGATGCGATCACAATCGCACATCGAAAGGTTTTGCATTTACCTGTGTTTGCACATATGTTAATTGTTAAGATCGCCGATCCACGATTTGCGATAAGGCGCCGAATTTGATGAGGACTCAAAGCTGAAATCTATATTATTTCAAGTCCGTGCTTTTATGTTTTGAACGTGTTTTTACGTGTTTTCATGTATAAGCCATAATACGGCATGCGTGCCATTTTAAATGAAGAAATGGGCTTTGAAAATAGAAAGGATGATTTGGTTGTTAAACGTCCATTCAACAATTGAATTGAATTGATTATATTTAGGTTTTCAAGCTACAACCATTCTTGTATTAAAAAAAATGTAATTTCATTTTGTTATAGTGAAGGAATAGAAAAATGAAGTTTGTTCCTCTCCTATGTATTACGATGTCTATGTATGAATATTTCTGCAATTTGTTTCATTCTCTGTGTTGGGGGGAAACACATTTCCTCTGTTATTGTTTCGTTCAATATTTCAACCACTGTTATCAATGGCAACCACAACACGCCTCCCCCTCCTCTGTTTCGCTACTGTGGAACAAAGACACCTTCGATATTCCTTTCCCTGATTGGACTTTCTAGGGATGGTAAGTCCAATCCTTTTAGTCTTCCTGAACTCATTCCATGCTTGACTCTTCAAAAGGTTGTTGGTCTGCAATATTTGGAATTATAGTTACTTTGAAATGGACTTTCAACTATTTATGATTTAATCACCTCTCATGTCATTCAAGTCTATGCTTTGTACACCAGAAGTGCATATTTCGTCATGGGAGGGGTTGGTGAAGGAAATTTTGAATGGCAGCCAAAAATACAGCGGGCCGACAAAAACCCAAGAACATATTGGAGAGGCAATTCCCAAGTTTCCAATGGGAGAAATAATCTGCTCAAGTGTAGCGAGATACCCAATTGGAATGGTCATCTTTACACTCAGGTAACTATGATAAAATTGAGGTGTTTTATAACCTTGGAGAAATCTTAATAACATTGAAAAACTAATAGTTGCAGAAACTTTTCAACTACACATTTCAAAACATGGGTATTACTTAACAAACTAATTTTGTAGGTTATTTTAAAAAATTACCAATTTATTTCCCAAAGTTTTGTCATAATTTTAATCTAAATAATTTAGAAATTTTATCAAATTAGGAGGGTTTTGACTTCTTTTAATAAATTGAAATCGTTAAAAAAAATTGTTCCCTTAAAATTTCAATAAATCAAATCAAGGTATATTTACAAAAAAAAAATCTTATCTGATTTTAGAAAATTTAAACTCAAAAACGATTAACTAATTCTGAATTAATATGTACAAGACTGGATTAAAGAATCCAAACAAGGCTTTCGGAACTCCAAACCCTACGACCAATGTAAACACAGGTATCAAATTTTTCCCTCTTTTCAATTATGGAAGCTTAGCTACAGTTAGTTGAGCTACAGTGGATTTATGGAAGATTTTGGAGGCACTTTGAATTTGTGTAATGATTAACAGGTTTTTTTTTCTTCTTCTTCAGATATACATCGAAGGAAATGCGTGGTCAGTAATCCTTAAGTACATTATGGCATGTGACTCGCCCACTCTTCTGGTAAAACCCAAATTTTATGACTTCTTTAGCTGAGGGCTTCTTCCTCTGCGACATTACTGGCCTGTAAGAGATGATAAGGCGTGTGAGTCCATACAATTCACTGTTGACTGGGGAAACAATCGCTCGAATGGGGTATTTCAGGAAGACCATGCGGATTCCGGTTTAAGGGTTTGAGGGGCAGATAGGTTTTTCTCTGCACGGGGTCCGGCGGCCGCCTCGCCACTGCGGCCCCCTCTTCATCTTCAGCAGGCTCTGCGTAGCCTTCCCATACTCTGCAAATATGTCTCGGTGGACTTGAAGGGTGCCATCTCGGTTTTTGGGAGTGGCGGTTTGGGTTTTGTGTGGTGGATGGGGTTTTCTTTGCACGGGATCCAGCGGCCGCTCGACTCTGTGGCCCCTCTTCATTTTCTACAGCCTCTTTCGCTGGCTCCCTGGGGTCATCCATATTGTGGAAGACGATATGGGGCGGTGGGATACCTCATGAGGCGGCCGATTAGCAGTTTGGTTCTTTTTTGGGGTTCTTTTGGTAATATATTGATGGTGCGGAGTGTTGTGGGCTACGGTCGTCCACAGTCTGGCGCAATGGGTTTGGCCGCTGCTGCGACCCCTTTGCTGGGGTTTTTCTTGCAGCTGCTGCCCCTTTTTACAGGGGCGTTTTTGTGGGCGATGGTGTTGGATCTGCTCTGTTGCTGTTGATGTGGACTTGTGCTATGACACCTGCATTTGGGGTTCACAGGGTGGAGACTACTCTCACTTTGCAGACATATATGTAATGAGTGGTTTATGCACTCTGAAATTAGCTAGGCCAAGCTACTGTGATCCTATTTCTTACTTATAATGTGATCTGGTATCTTTTCTGGCATTGATGTCATCATGCTTCTCGCTGTTGCACAGCTAAGAACGAAATTGATGTAATATGTACTGACATTTATTAATATATCAGCGTTTTTTTTCTTCTAAAAAAAAAGAATGGGGTAGTTTCTCACGACAGTTACTCCATACCTTAAAGTCAATTGAACAATTTGAATACAGAATTTAGAGTAGAGGTTTTTTGTGCAGGCAATGGAAATTGGAAAGACAGGCAGAGATTTTATTGTGAATAAGCTCAAAATGTTAAATGTGTACGATTTCATGTTCCATTCCCTGAAGGATTATGTTAAACTGTTGAAATACAAGCCAACGGTTAGTAAAAATGTTGTGGAGTATTGTTCAGAGATAGTTACTTGTTTTGAGAATGAAGCCGAGAAGGAATATATGAAGAATTCAATGGTCAAAACTACTAGTCAATCTCCGCGGTGTAAGATAGTAACGACAAAATTTGACTGTCATCTATTTATCCATTCAAAAACTCTGTGAACTAAATAATTAAACAATTTAAAGTTTGAGATTTGAATTCTAATTTGACTGTAATATATTTATGCATTCAAAAACTTTGTTAACTGAATAATTAAACAATTTAAATTTTGATATGAGAAAACAGTGATATGTGAAATCTGCATAATTGGAATGTCATTTATTTATGCATTCAAAAACTAATTCAAACAATAAAAAATCAATGTAATCAAAATTTATTTTCCCTATTTCTATTTAAAAGCTCCAAAATTTAAAATAATTAAACAATATCTATTCATAATCATATATCCAATGTAATCAATATTAAAGTCATTATTACCCTTAAAAAATTATCTAACTTATTATTGAAATGTAATCAAAATTTATTTTCCCTAATTCTATTTAAAAGCTCCAAAATGTAAAATAATTAAACAATCTCTATTCATAATCATATACCAATGTAATCAATATTAAAGTCATTATTATCCTTCAAAAATTATCTAACTTATTATTGAAGAGCATAAAATTATTTCCAATTTAAATAAAAATTTGCTTGTCAAATTTGAAATGAAAATTGTTTTAGATATTTTTAATTAAAATGTAAGTAAAATTTTCATAATATGGTTTATCATTATTTTATGTTTCTTTCTCTATTATTCATTTTTCTATACCCTGAGAATAATGGAAAAAAATAATATCAACATTTTTTCTTCCAATTAAATAAAACATGTTATAAATTTCATATAATAGATGTTATCATTTTTATATAATATAATTATATTATTGTGGAGCTTATGTATATACTTATCATTATTTGTTAAAATTACATCTGAGTAATGGACATTAAAAATAAAGCTTTGGTTGTGGTGAACCATTTTCATGCTCACTAAGTGAAAACAATTCCAAGTTTAATCAACTATCCATCCTCTTGCTCTTAGAGTTTACACATAGTACTTACCAATCTTTTATGTCTCAACCTACAAATATTCATATGGCTTACTCCACTTGCTTTTATTTCTTACCTAGTCAGCTTTCTTGGATTTATGCATAATATGAAGATACAATAAAAGAAAATAAGAATAAACATTGATTCAATGCAGTTTTAATTCATTATTATCAGAAATTCAAAATTCAATAAATAATATTCAATTTAAACATTTTTTTTTTATAGACAAAAAACAATTCTATTTCTTTGTTCTTTTGTCAATGGTGTTTTGCATCATAAGACATGTGCACCAATCATTAGACTTATAATTTTTATTCGAAAAAATAATGTTATTTAGATTTTTCTATATTATAATACCTTGTGCATTGATTAAGTATATAACTCTTATGATCAATAGTGTTGTTAGATGTTTAAAATAATTTTTTTTTGAAAATATAGTAATACTCATAAAATAATATTATATTTTGGTTGCTTTTAAATAAATATTAAAATTGTTTAAACAATTAGATCAATTACTCTTGTGAAGAAAAACAATTAATTTTATTATGTTTGAGGAATGACATCAAGCAGATAGAAATAATAAATGGCCCGATTGAAATCCCTCCATATGGTTCTTATAATATTAGTGAATAATGTCATTTATACATACTCATTCATTAAAGTGCCGCTGAAGTTTTGTTTATCCGTGTCTATTGAGTAAAGTGCAGCTGAAGTTTTGTCATCCGTATTTATTGAGTAAGAGGTGTGATGTGAAAAATATGCATAAAATTTTAAATTATTTTTTATTTTTATATGAAAATGAAAATTATTTTGATTTATGAAAATAATTTTTTAAATTAAAATGTAATATTTATTGTCAAATTTGATTCTTGCACCACACTACTTAATATGACAAGAAACTTTAATTTCAATAATATCATTTACTAAAATTAATTAATTAATTATTCATAGTTTTTTTTTTTTGGCAAATAGAATGTCTTCTCTCTCTCAAACCACATAATCTAACTAATTTATTTTCAAATATTTTCCAGTTGAAATCCAGAAAATTTTTCTTAAAAATTACAAAATTATAAATTATTCTACACAATTACAAATTACAATGCTTTTTCACATGCTTAATCACTAGATTCAACCCCAAAAAAAAAAAAAACCAACAAAACTTAAAATAGTTAACTCTACCCAAATACACTGCACACTGCCTGCCGGCAGAGATAACACTATATTGGCCCTTCAATATACATGCCCGAAACCGTTAGAATTTACCAACAAAAAAAAAAAACCATCAAAAACTTAGGTAATATTGTGGCGCAACTTAGGTAATATTGTGGCGCATACGATTCAATGTTCCCAACCAAGTTTAGTGGGAGTGCATAATGTTCACAGAAAAATATGCGCTAGAATTCACATGCAAACGAACAAAACCGTACAACCCATAACCATTGTTTTTATCAACTTCATGTCTGTCTATTCATTATATATGTAATAACAATTCTTCTTACATTATCACCATTATAATTATGAAACATTTGATATATATGATCATATATTTATCTATGAGTGTGTTATAAACGAAATGACAATTCCTACGACTTAAAATAATGCATTGATTATATGTATCTTGATGCATATTTTATTTTTTGAGAACAACGCAAGAGATGGTTGTACTCTAGTCGAGTTAGAGTATGAGCGTTGTGATTGGTAATGTAAGGCACAGAAAATGTGTATAAATACCCAATGCATAATATTGCCTGGATATTGTTACCACTATCACTAAAAAAATACACCATCATGTGTGGCATACATCATCTAATATCCCAAAAATTATTGGAAATGAGATGTTTTATGAACCCCGGGTGTAATTACCTTGTTGCATTCAATCAATGTTCGTTTTTATTTTGAGTGGCATAAACAATGTGAAGCCTCGTTTCTCTTTCGAGCATGAAATGTAAATAATTAAACAACACTTCATCGAAAACCAATACCACTGGGAAGACCAATAAAATTATTTAAACTTAATTAAATCATCTATATATTAAAAAATATCTTTTAATATCTTTTAAATATTAAACTATTCTAATACAAAGTGATATAAATAATAAAATCTCATGTGATATTGCAATTACATAAAAAAATAAATTTCTTCGTTTGAATAAATTAGAATTGACAAAGGTATGGATGCATTGAAATTTAGAATTGACAAAGGTATGGATGCATTGAAATTTAATTTAGAGTTAGTTTTGTGATTATTATAATTTGTGAAATTTAAATAATTTTATTGATAAAGGTTTAGTAAATAATTTAGTTTAACAAGTTAGTAAATTAAATAAATTTTGAGATAAATTATAAAAATGGATAAATAATTTTTTGTTAAAAATTATAAAAATTATTTAAAAGCATTTTAGTTGAGACCAACTTTTGTGTGTCAAAATATTTTTAATTGAATATCTAGATTTTATTTGGGACATTATTTTGAAGGAGTTTGAAAATGCTTTGTTAGTCTTTATTGTATTTTCTATCCAAAACTTGATCAAATTATTTTTTTTTTGCTCAAAATTAATTAACAACTGCTAAAAAATGATGTGGAAACATTTATATGGGCTCAAATACAATTAAATAACACTTTCAAGCAATTCGCAACCAATCAATCTAATAGAACAATATAAAATATTAAAATACATATGTATTGGGTGAAAGTAGATTAAAAAAACCATAATAAAAACTTCATGCCATAGTAATTGAATTAAAAAAAGAATTCAAACATTTGTGCAATGAATTTAACTTCATAATAAAACACAATTAAAAATTAAAAATTAAAGAAACAAAACAAAACAAAAAAGAAAAACTACTTTAAAAAACTTAATTAAAATTTAAAAATAGATGTCCATAGTGATGAACTTGGAATTGAGTAATTTACACTTTGTCATTCTCCTCCTTTCAAAATTTTCATCACTATATCTATAATAATAATATAACCTCCATAATAACTCTACTTAATATTCTATAAACTCTTCAATGTTTATATAGTTAATTATTAACATTATTTTTTATGTTAGATTTTCTTATGGTAAAGCTGAAAGCGGTAAAGTAAACTACTATTACATGATACAAAGTAACAACATCATCGAATAAATAATATCAAGACAACACCAAAATTACATAGAAAATCCAATTTTCAAAACAAAACAGGTGAATCCATCTTATCTCTTAATATTATTCTATGAGATTATTACAATTGACGATGTGTCATCCTTCTTTGTAAGTACCATTTCTAATAATAATTAGAAACTCGATAATAATTTTAATAATTCTATGTTATCTAAATATTTTGTTTTAAGTTTTTTTTTTTTTTTAACCATACACTCTTTGTTCTTTGTTTTGAGTGATATAATAATTCCAATTTTACGTTATCTAAATATTTTGTTTTAGGTTTTTTTTGGTTAACTATATACTCTTTGTTCTTTGTTTTGAGTGATATAATAATTCTTTGGAATAGTGTAATAATTTTTAAGTAATATAATTATATAAATTGAATAAATTCAATTTATAATTTTACATAAATAAAATTAATTTAAAAAATTAAAATATAAAATATTTTAATTAATTTTTTAATTTAAAAATTAAAATATAAAATATTTAAATTATTTTTTTAATTTAAAAATTAAAATATAAAATATATAAATTATTTTTTTACAATAATGTTGAATAAATATATTTAAAATTATTATAAAATATTTAAATTAATATTTTAAAATACGATTAAATAAACATATTTAAAATTAAAAATAATAATATTATATTTTAATTGATGAAAAAATAATGACGAAATGTTTTCAAAAGTTTAGTTATTTATTAAAAAAATAAAAAAAAAAAATTCATAAAGTAACCACCCTCCCCAACCTATTCCTTAATATAATTAAACTTTGACTATCATGCTTCTTACCAAATAAATGTTTAACTAACAAATTTAGATCTATATTATTTCAATAACCATGTGTCATTCCAAACACCATAAAAAATATTTTTAAAATTATTCATATTAAATGAACTAAATTAAATTGTGTAACATAAAGCCACCACGTTTGAAAAAAATAACTTTGAATATTACGTCATGAAATGATTTGGTTGCTCTCGGCAAGTTGATGTCATGCTACACAACTTTCACTTGTTTGAATTTCAACGGGAGAACCACTTAGAATATGGCTACTACTATTCACCAATATCGCGACCATAACCATGAATTTATTACCAATGAAAATAAACTAGCATTTGCCCCTAAGGGTGCAAAGGTACACCGAAGGAGTAGACTTTGTATTAACTCTTGTGCCTATGAAAGAGTTTGCCTTAATCATGTGTGTTTTGATTGAGATTAACAATTGACATTTTCAAATAAATTAAATGTTAAGAATAATGAAATACTATTTATAATTTAAATATATAAAGAATTATTTTATTTTTAATAATTATATGTTAGTTGATTCAAAACTCATAACATAATTACCTTATTTTATAAGTAATTTTATTTAAGCTTAAAAAAGAATAAAAAAAAAAATTAAAAAAAAAATACAAATAATTCTTTATATATAAAATAATATAAAATGAAAAATACAAAAGTAAGATTATCTTTATACTTGTAATTTTTCTACACCATTTTGAACCCAAATAATAAATTAATGGAAATCTGAAAAAAATAATAATGTAAAATGAAAAGTTGGTTGAAAAATTTATATATATAATTAATTAATTAATTTGATATGCAACATATATAATAATATAAAATGAAAAAATACAAAAATAAGATTACATTTATACTTTTAATTTTTCTACACCATTTTGAACACAAATAATAAATTAATGGAAATCTGAAAAGAATTTGTTTTAAAAATAATCAATGCGGAATTTTATGAATAAAAAAGTGTTTGATAAAATATATATATATTTAGTATTTAAAATATAAAATATAATTTTAATTTAGAAAAGAGTTATATTAATTTTTTGGAATATAATTTTTAGAAATTTAATTTAATTATGTGGAAAGTAAAATTTCATTTTTATTAAATATTTTAGGATATTCTGAATAATATATACAAAATAAAGATTGGAATTTATTTTTATAGTAATGTTTTTTTCTTTTTCTTTTTTTTTAATTAAATTAATTAATTGAAAAAATGATATATAAGCAATTGTCATATAAAATAAGTCGGAGAGCCTTTCCAAGGTCCAGAAAGCTGAAAACCCCCTTCACAATGTGGTGATTCAGGGGAGTAGCAGAGAAATCTTCTAGCGGGGCCGAAAAATTCATGCGTAAGGCTGAATCGCTGGGAGCAAACAGAGTACAAACGTACCTTGGTTAAATCTCTAGGGGATCCAATGATCCATAAGGCGTGGCGCCTCCACTGTTGATCGAATGGATATCGTACAGGCTAAGTGCACGATAGTTAACCCACGATGAGAGAGGTTTTCCAAAGTCATACGGGGACACGCGTCACTCAATCTGTGGAATCGCTCCAATTTCCTAAATATCGCTTGCTCGGAAAAAGTGGTGCGATCAAAACCAGAAACCGGCCTTTACTGTTCACTATTTACACCTCGCGGTTCCGCTCCCCTTACTCCAGGTTGCGCTCAAGCACAGTTCCATTTCTCTGCGCCGTCTCCCAACAGTCCGACAGAGTTCTGCCCATACATAACCCTTGCGGCAGTGTTTTACGGTGGTTCTTATGGAGATCAGCCTCGAAATAAACCAGAAGGATGAAATTTAATTTGTGTCTGTCGTTTTCATTGATATTTTTGATCACCTGGACATCACTCCTGGCATCGGTGAAGATCAACTGGGAGAGACCTTGCATCTGGACAGCAAACAGGAGCTACCTGAACAAGCAAAAACCCCTCCAGCGAAGACCCTGAACGCTAATATGTTTTTTTGTCTCTAATATGTTACTGGTGGTTGTTTTTCAGTATCTGTTATGTTACTGTTATTATGTTTAGAACTGTTAGCAGCTTCATAACTGTTAGGGCTGCGCCGCTGGACTGGCATAGGAGGCCCGGTAGAGGTTATATGGAGGCCTGTTGTCATACTCCTTTTTGTAAATTTTGTAAATGTTGGTCAAAGAAGAAAAACATCACCAAGGGGCAGATGAAGTGAAAAGAATATAGCTGGGTATATTGAGGTTAGTGCTCACCTCCAGCATGTTGCTGCAAAATATGTCTGTAATGAAAGCACTTACGGGGTTAGATGAATCACTCAACAGGGCCCTCAGAGCATGTTCCACTGCGGCTTTGGATTTTTTCATTAATTTGAATACCGAGGGTTTCCCATCATTTTCATCTTTGGAATCCATCTTGACTTCGAGAGCTCGATGAAGTGGATGCCCAATCCTGAAGACTTAAGAGACTCTGTGTAAGCAGTGTGAGCAGAAGAGAGCGTGATCAATGTTATGGAGAAACCGTGGCGGGAGGTCATGAGCTTGGCAAACTCACAGAAGGGAATGAACTGCCCCAATCCCACCGAGGGGAATACCGCTATGTGAGCTTTATTCTTTTTGTCATCCATTTTGGCGCCGAGCTTTCCCAAATCCACAGGTCTGAGAGTATTTTTTAACTTCGTATATGATGTAAATGGAGGCTCCAGTATATATGCATAATACCACCACCTTATTTTCCATTTCCGCGTGCAGAGTTTTGGCCGATATACACGTGGCAGTCTAAAAATATAGGAAAAAGACAAAGCTGTACTGAATAAAATATGGCCAAAAGCTGTATCGAGGTCTCAAGTTTTCCACCTATTTTGCAAATGGGTTGGGAATTTCCTTCTACCAATCTCCGTCATTTTCTACTTTATTAGTCCCTGCCGTGAGTTAATCGAATGTGCTCATTTAGCATTAGTTCCTTGTAATGCTTAACCAAACGTTATAGTCGCTGAAACTTGGACGACAAATAGTTACATTGCATTAGTCCATAGATTTAACCATAGATTATGTATTTTTAATGAGAATTGTTTTTCCTTGTCTCAATTTTAACATATAACATAGAACTAATGTTGAGAAATCTACGACGGAACCCAGCTGGAAACCGTGGCCGGAGATGGGCGCGGCCTGGTAATCACCAAGGCAAATGCGTCGGCCTCGAGCTCTCGACATCCAAGAATCTACGTCAATGGAGTAGAGGTTTCGCACCCAGATCTTTATAACGACGGGCCTGTGATAATCCATGGCATAAATCGTTTTCTTGCAGAAGCTCCGCCTCCGCTTTCTTTCGGGCACTTTATATCGTATACTGTTCACAACGGTTTGAACGACGTTTGTTGAATTTACGTCGAGGAGGAAGGGTCCACTCTTGCAGGCCCGAGTGAGGACATGACGTAGCATGACCGCAACGCAACGTGGCTTCTCGGTGAGGACATGACGTAGCATGACGTAGCATGACACTGTTCAGATTCTGTCAGTAACGACGAATCTCTACAGTGTCGCTACGAAAAGCCCCACAATAGAACACCTTCGGTGTAAATATACTATTCATAAATATCGCGACCATAACTATGAATTTCTTACCAATGAAAATAAAATGCTTCGGGTGGTTGATGCTCTCGTGGAAGATCTTGATCTGCGAGAATATGATGAAAGGAGGCTTTGTGGACTTTAGCATTTGTTTGTTATGCAAAAGACAGGCAAAGTCTATAAAACTAAACATTTAGTGATGGAACATTTAGTGATGGAATGTTGTTTTTTAGAGAGGTGTAGAACACTATTTTGAAGAGATTTGATTTGGCTTTTGTTTTTTCCATAACATAAAAGTCTTTCTTTTTGGGTTGTTTGGTTTGTTTGGTAGTACAAGAAAAAGATGATTTTTAAAAATGTTGTGGGTGGCTAGGAAAACGAGGTTGATCATAGAACTTGTTCTTTTTGAAAAAATGATCAAATGTTATTTTGACAATACATCTAAGCACATGCCTTTGGATTGTGGGGCAAGTGGTATTATTTTGTTGTCAAAAAGAAAAATATTAAAATGGAAGATGTTGATTGATAAGGGAACAAATACAAAAGCGAAATTACTAGGGCTTTGGGCCACATTATTTCTTGATGTTAGGGTAGGGATCTGGAGACTTCACATTTTGGGTGACTCCTGAGTCATCATTGATTGGTTCAAAGGCACTTCAGAACTTCATGTAGTTGAGCTTAGTTGGTGGAAGTAGCGGGTAAGATCACTTGCTGAATTTTTCTCAGTACTGCATCTTGTTCATATCTTCCGAGAACTTAATGAGGAGGCGGATAAGCTCTTGAAAGAATCATTGAATTCTCGTGAAGGAGCTAAATGAAGGGTCATGTCCATACACTTGAAGTTTTATAAGAACAATATTATGTTGATGGATTGATGAGAAATTTCATAACTTGGTTGAAAGTTTTGTTTTCTTTTGATTTTAGAATTTCATAAGTTAATTCATAGATGATATTTTGAAATACATGCATGTGAATTTGAGGAATAGCTGAACTCATGAAGATAGAAAGAAATTTAATGTAAAAAAGATGCTTCGTTTTATATAAATATATAAAAGAATTGAATTTATTTATTTATTTTTTATTTTATTATTATTATTATTATTATTATTTATTTATTTATTTATTTCAGTCTAAAAATATATATTTATATTCTTCATGAGACTTGACTCTCGAAAACCGTTGAATGCTCTTCTTATATTCCACTCTTTTTTCCAAAGAAAATTATGTGGATATCATGCATCCGACAGAGACTTTTGACTTTAATTCATTCACATGTATGTGTTCTCTTCCTTTGCTTTCGTTGTCGGCCCAATTTCGAGACATGTGAAATGATTAATGTGCTTAGTTATACTGCAATGGAGAAGATAAGTTGGAGAAAGCTGACAAGCGGAGGCCATTTATGTGTTCTAGTCTTCGTATTGACCTCTTTGTGTCTATCCTTGCTTAACCATTGGGTATGCATATGCTTTCAAATCTTTTAATGCCCTAAAACCTCAGAATTAGTGTATTTGCAGTATAAGAAGTATCTAATCTCTGACATTCTCTGCTTCAGCATCCAAATCGTTTGGGATGGTCTGCCTTGAGGGTTTAAAGATAGCTTGATCAATGATTAACATATGGAATTGGAAATTTTTAAAATCTTTGCACTATGAATGCAGACAGATGATTTGTGGGAGGGGCAGGCGGTTGCAGCCAGAAATATGTTTCAAGCGCCTCCAAGTTCGACCGAAAAAATGAACGACAACATCTGGCAGAGAATAGTGAAGAGAAAATAAATCTTCAGGTGTTCATCCACTACCATGTGCTCTCCCTCATGGCTTCCCAAGTTTACCAATCCTAATCATAATGATGGAACTGCGTCAGCTTCGGTGTCGTGCCCCTTTTATTTCAAGTGGATTCATCACAACTTGAGGCCTTGGGAAAATACCAGAATCACGTTGCAGAACGTTGAGGCCACCAGAAATTCGCGTCGTTCAGGCTCATGATTATGCAAGGGATGTTGTATATTGAATCATACCAGAAATATTTCCAGACGAGAGATCTATTCACCATCTGGGCCTTGCACAGTTGCTGATATTGTATCCTGGATTGCTTCTCGACTTGGACTTGATGTTCAATGGCAATGAAACGCCCGTTATCAATGGCAACCACAACACACCTCCCCCTCCTCTATTTCGCTACTGTGGGATCGAAGACACCTTCGATATTCCTTTCCCTGATTGGACTTTCTAGGGATGATGGTAAGTCCAATGCTTTAAGTATTCTTGTAGTAATTCGATGTGTGACTCTTCCAAAGATAGTTGGTCTGCAATATTTGGAATTATAGTTACTTGAGATAAAATCAGATTATGCACACTATATTCTATTAATCAAAAGGATTACATATATATACATGACTTATTGTCTTAAGATAGCAAAACTATCCTGGACGCACAATAAGGTGGTTGAGAGAATATCTCAACCACACACCAAACTAGGAATCTATAGATTTAGCTAGCTCCTATGATATAGGAACAAAATCCTTACATAAAGAGTCACAGCCGCAGACAAGTAGGAATTACGTATTTCAACACACCCCCTTAATTAATAATGACTACTTGTCTCGATATCGATTCACAAAATCTAGTTGTGTTCAATCATAACAAAAGATGTGTATGCGATTCAGATCCACCATAAACTAGCAAATCCCATGTGCAGAACCAACAAAAGGATATGTCGACGTCCATATAAAGGAGCAACCATCCACCAGAGTGCATGGGTACCAACCACTGCAACCACTAGTCTCGTAGGATGTCCTTCATATACATGCTTCTATCAACCATTACCACTGCATACATGTACTTGTATCTACAAATCCCCCTAAATAAGTGTTGACCGCTTTGTGCTCAGCAAACTGAGACCTGTGAGAAACTAAGTTTCTCCTATGAGTAAGGTGTTTCTATAGACCATCTACTCTGTTGTGAGCACGAAGGCTCCTCTATGAGCACTAAGGATACTATGTGCACCCGGGGCACTGTAGCCACTAGGGCTCGCATGTGGTTTCTGGCTCACCACAAACCATCACTTCAAAGTGACAAAAGTGGTTTCCAGCTGACCACAAACCTGTAATTACAGAGTGGTTTTTAGATAACCACGAAATTCACGGGGATACATATGCCTTTACAAGGCTTACATTACAGACTCCAACTCTTTGGAGTTACTAGGTACATACAAAGACCACTACAAACTGATCCAGGTGGATATTGGTGGCCACCCACCTATTCCATTTGGACCCGCAACATCAATTCTTTCAGTTTTTCAGCTTCAGCACAACTTACTATTTTTAGCAGGTTTTCGGGTCCTGCACTCTCGGAGTAGTTTTGGGGATTTAATGATCCAAGTGGATATTGGTGGCCACCCATCGATTCCATTTGAACCCCAACCATTAGTTATTTCAGTTTGTAAGTTTTAGCACAACTTACTATTTATAGCAGTTTTTTGGGTCCTAAACTTCCAGAGCCGTTTTGAGGCCCTAAATGACATTTTTTGGGAAAATGGGGAGCAACATGGGTCGCAGATGATATTTCTCACTCAAAAGTTGTAATTCTCATATAGATCTTTCTAACGAGCTATTGATCGTGTCAAACAGAGATCAGATGCCAAAGTTACGTCCCAGGGAAGTTGAAACACCAATTTACCCAAACGGGACGCACAGTTTTGGCGCTTCATCTCTTAGGGTTAGGTTTTTGGACGTTTCAGGTTTCACATTGTTTCTCAACAATAAATAGACCTTTGAACCTCATTGTAATACATTTCAGGGGTTGGTAGCCAACACATTTATTCTCAGAGATAAGCGCTACTAGTGCCCTAGCTCGCTTTTTCCCATCATTTCAATTTTGTAACACAATCCAAGGGCTAGTAGCCGACACATCTCTTCTCAGAGATAAGTGATACCGGTGCCCTAACTCACTTGTTCCCATATTTTTAGTTTTGTAACAGAGTGGGGAGGCTTATATCTGACACATCTCTTCTCAGAGATACCCTACCAGTGCCATCGCTCGCTCATTTCCATTATGTATCATTGTAACACAGTTCAGAGGCCTGTAGCCACCACATCTCTTCTCAGAGATACGCCTACCAACACCCTAGCTGTTTATTTCAATCATTTGTTTTATTAATAAAAAAAAAATTATTAATAAAATGAAGCATTATTTCCGTTGCATCTCTGTATCTATGGCTATATGTGTATTCTGTTGCGTTCCTACATAAAATCCGGATAAAAAACCATCCTAGACTTTCTTACCATTAAACCGTGTGACTCATCATCAAGAATCTATTCCAAAACACTCACAAAACCACAGTCACACAAACTCTTTAATATGTCCATCAATTTGTTGTTCTTCTTTACCCTCTTTTTCGTGTTTCTCACATCTTGGGTATCTTTTTCTGTTTTTCAATTAAAAATCGAACTTTACGTTTTAGACTGGCTATTTCGTTAATATATAATAATTTCTAACAAAATAACTTTCATATTGAGATGTGACAACTCACTATGTACATTGATTTAATTCCAAAATACTTTCACCATAAAACATTTATTTACCCATGTATGTACAAACAATTTGCTTAAAACAATGAACTTAATTTTATCGGTCAAGTTACGTAAATACAAAGATATGAAGAGCACCACCATAACCAATCCGGCCTGGGTTAACTCTTTTCACTTCGAACACCGCCCTTGAAGTGTTTACATGTTTCTGTTAATGCTATGTTGCACCGTGAGGAAAAATGGCACAAACTAATAAACCATTCAGCGTATCCTAAACACATGAAGTTGGGGAGCCTCTCGACAACTCTCGTGCTCCCGCACTCTTTCAACACCTCGTTAGTAAGACCCATCCTTCGACGCCCTCTTCTTCACAAAACCATTAACCAACATAACCATCACTGACACCAGGTGACTTTTGCAACATAAATGTATATGATCACGACATATAAATCACGAGGCTTTTATCTCATATCAAGCACCATCTTGGCACTTGTCTCTTTCAACTTCCCATCACACCACAAAACAACAAATATTCCAACCTCAAACTACCTTGTTGAACTTTAACATGGAGGTGAAGTCACCATAGATTCATTCCAACGAGAAATTAAAACAAATTGAAACCAAAACAAAATTCCAATAGAAGCACACAGGCCTTTACTGCACCTTCCAAAAATGTGAGGCAGAAAGGTTCATATGGCACAGAGAAAACGACTATGGCCACGCTGCCACTGTGCCATGCTACCAGTGCTCTAACACCTCTACTGACAGTACATTAAAAACAACATTCGAGGACTCGGCCCTTCTCAGTGGCCTCGTCCACCCTCTCGCCATACAAAAACCAAGTAGTCAGAATATCAATGATCCAATCTGCAGCAAAAAACACAGGAAAACGTCCGTTGCACATTTCAACACTTTTGATCTGCACCAGCACTTTCGTTGACATTCGACTTCTCCAAGCGGCCTCATTCAAATAGCAGCAATTGCAAATCGGTCTCGACAAACTCACACTGGAATTGTTCCTCTATCGGTACTCACCAAAAAATATACTGGCACCAAGCAGCATATGTTCAGCTTGGCCACCCTTTTGCCTGCCCAACGACAATAGCTCCACACGAGGTCCCAACACATATGCAACTCAAATTGTTGGCCTCCTGCCATCGAGAGAATCACTCAAAGCATCAAATAGACCTGCCTGAGGCAGTCTACAGTGCATAGGTTCCAACATGTACACCGCTACTCTGCCCAATACATAGAGAAACGGATTGTAAAGTTCTCCATTCGGATCAAGATCAACGCCCCAGCTCGATCTATATTGACTCGCATTTACTCTCCAGCCTTGGTCACATATCAACTCTTTCTTCTTCACAGATCTCCACGCATCCTTCCTCACCCGGTATGGAGAGCATATTAAAGTGCACCTCTCCCTGGCGTTCAGGAGACTCAGCTCAAAGTAGAAATCGGTACTCCTACCTAGCTCTTTCCCATCCATGTGGTAGTTCCCCATGTATTAGGTGGATCTCCGAGGAACTAATTATCCTGGGTATGCTATAGTTAGGTATGCTCTTAGATATACTCTTGTCCATGCTGCTAGTACTAGTGGTGCATCTCCTGAATCAACCAAACCAACTTACTACCTGCTGAAGCATACTCACGGTCTTTAGGCCTGACTCCACTCTCCCTCCCACCCATATATCACATTCATAAAAATACCATTAACCCCTATCTCCCTACAAAGACCCAGTTCCATGAGAATATCCACCAGTCCTCCAACGACACATGGCTTCATGACATTGACACAGTTATTCCCAAATGAGAAAACCGCCAGAGGGGCCTTCAAACCTACACTTACCACCGGAGGGCTTCTCAATGTTTCCACCAGGCCTTCAATTAGTCCGTCCTCTACGGAAATTTTCCACAAGACCCATTAGTCTATGGTCAGCAGACCTCAGCGCTCCTAATCCATGCCACTACGTTTTTTCTCTGGCGCAACCCTGCCATGGTCTCCAGCTCCATCTCTCCACTGAAATTTTGCGTCAACGCTTCATCTAGGGGCAGCATTGATCTGGATTTATGCAGGAACGCAACAGAATACACATATAACCATAAGCACACAGATGCAGTGGAAATAATGCTTCATTTTATTAATAAAACAAATTACTGAAAAGAACAGCTAGGGCGCTTGTAGGCGTATCTCTGAGAAGAGATGTGGCAACTACAGGCCTCTGAGCTATATTACAATGATACATACTGGAAATGAACAGCTAGGGTACTGGAAACGCTTATCTCTGAGAAGAGATGTGTTGGATACCAGCCCCTAAACTGTGTTACAATACAGACATGATCAGAACAAGCGAGCTAGGGCACTGGTAGCGCTTATCCCTAAGAAGAGATGTGTCGGCTACCAACCCCCTGAACTGTGTTACAATGAGGCTCGAAGGCCTATTTATTGTTGAGAAACAATGTAAAATCTGAAACATCCAAAAACCTAACCCTGGGAGATGAAGCGCCAAAACTGTGGGCCGCTTTTGGGTAAGTTGGTGTTTCAACTTCCCAGGGACATAACTTTGGCATCCGATCTTCGTTCGACGCGCTCAATAGCTCGTTAGAGTCTGAGGACTACAACTTTTGAGTGACCATGTTGCTCCTCGTTTTCCCAAAAAGCATCGTTTAAGGCCTCAAAACGGCTCCGGAAGTTCAGGACCCGAAAACCTACTAAAAATAGTAAGTTGTGCTGAAACTTAAAAACTGAAATAACTGATGGTGGGGGTTCAAATGGACTCGGTGGGTGGCCACCAATATCCACCTAGATCATTAAGTCCCCAAAACGGCTCCGAGAGTGCAGGACCCGAAAACCTGCTAAAAATAGTAAGTTGTGCTGAAGCTGAAAAACTAAAACAATTGATGCTGTGGACCCAAATGGAATAGGTGGGAGGCCACCGATATCCACCTCGATCATTCCTCCCTCCTTAGGAAGCAATGGTCTCCATTGCGTTAATTTCCTCCATGGGGGGGTGAAAATTCTGCTGAACTTGGTGTTGGATTTGTCCAGGATGTCACGGACCTGTTGGCGGACGTGCTGGATGTAGATGTGTCGCTGGTGGGCAGTCATTGAAGGATCTGTGAAAATTTATCCATCATCGCATTCCTCTATTTCTCGAGGGCCTCCTCAAGCAAGACTTTAATAGGATCTCTTGCTCCCTCGACTTTCTTTCCTTCCGCCATGGGGGGTCGTCGGGGTTGCGAGGTTGAACTCCTTATACCCTGGCCACGTTGGGGACATGAAAATAAAAACAGAGAAAGAGCAGACCCTCTCTGATACCAATGATCTGGATTTATGCAGGAACGCAACAGAATACACATATAACCATAAGCACACAGATGCAGCGGAAATAATGCTTCATTTTATTAATAAAACAAATGACTGAAATGAACAACTAGGGCACTTGTAGGCATATCTCTGAGAAGAGATGTGGCGGCTACATGCCTCTGAATTGTGTTACAATGAGACATAATAGAAATGAACAACTAGGGTACTGGAAACGCTTATCTCTGAGAAGAGATGTGTTGGTTACCAGCCCCTGAACTGTGTTACAATACAGACATGTTCAGAGCAAGCGAGCTAGGGCACTGGTAGCACTTATCCCTGAGAAACGATGTGTCGGCTACCAACCCCCTAAACTATGTTACAATGAGGCTCGAAGGCCTATTTATTTTTGAGAAACAATGTAAAATCCGAAACGTCCAAAAACCTAACCCTAGGAGATGAAGCGCCAAAACTGTGGGCCCCGTTTGGGTAAGTTGGTGTTTCAACTTCCCAGGGACGTAACTTTGGCATCCGATCTCCGTTTGATGCGCTCAATAGCTCGTTAGAAAGATATGTCCAAGGACTACAACTTTTGAGTGAGAAATATTGATCTATGGCCCATGTTTCTCCCCGGTTTCCCAAAAAGCGTCGTTTAGGGCCTCAAAATGGCTCCGAAAGTTCAGGACCCGAAAAACTGCTATAAATAGTAAGTTGTGCTGAAAATTACAAACTGAAATAAATGATGGTGGGGGTTCAAATGGACTCTGTGGGTGGCCACCAATATCCACCTGGATCATTAAGTCCCCAAAACGGCTCCAAGAGTGCAGGACCCGAAAACCTGCTAAAAATAGTAAGTTGTGCTGAAGCTGAAAAACTAAAACAATTGATGCTGCGGGTCCAAATGGAATAGGTGGGAGGCCACTGATATCCACCTAGATTAGGTACGGCCCAACCGCTTCCTCCTACGAAATCTGACCCTCTTCGTCCCCATTTTCCCTCAGCACTCCAACAAGCACTGTGGAGTTTCCTTCATCCGAGATGCAAATACCAAGATAAAGTGCAGCGGACCACAGAGCCCCCAACACATTTCCTCCAGTGACGCTCCACTATGATCCACGCACTCAACGATTTGTCTTAATTTTGGCTTCACGTGTCAGCGCTCTCCTCTTCATGCAAATACTCCTCCTGCAAATCGCCTGAATCTCCTTTGAATTAATTGTTGCACCTGCATTACAAAATTCCTTTGGCCCTGTGGTGGTAACAAACAAAAAAATCCACCTCACATCAAACACCTCGTGGCGAACAGATTCTTCAGATTCACACAGATCCACTAATCACACATCAAACCTAAGGTAGCACTCCTTGCAGGCTCTCACACCACAGAAACGGTAAAATGTTGTGCATTCTGAACAGGTCCGAACGCAATCCAATGACAGAGACACATGTGCCATAGATAAAAAATGGAACAATGAGGAAATAAAAAATGAAGCAAGCTGGAACAACACAACAAATTGGAGCAGTAGCAAGGCACCACTGCACCAAGCACACAAGTCGCACCACAACACATCGTTATAAACAAATATATACATATGTTGCACGCAGGGACACTTGACACCTCGAACCATTGTAGCATGATCCACTTCCTTAGCTGTGCTAACCATTCAACATGGATCCACTCAACAGATCCACGCTCGAATTTGCGATCTCTAGCTGCTCTTCAAGACTCAGTCATAGCAATCATTATTCTTTGCACCAACCAGAGCATTGTCGCTCCAATACACCTCTGCCCGAATGAATGGAAAAACAAGCCCTAAAACAATACAAATATACTGTCTTATTTCCTTCAACCTAGGAGGGGCCGAGGTCCAGGCTCGTATAGGCTCTAATACCAAGATAAAATAATATTATGCACACTATATTGTATCAATCAAAAGGATTACATATATATACATGAATTATTGTCTCAAGATAGGAAAACTATCTCGGGCGCACAATAAGGTGGTTGAGAGAATATCTCAACCACACACCAAACCAGGAATCTATAAATTTAGCTAGCTCCTATGATATAGGAACAAAATCCTTACATAGAGAGTCACAATCACAGACAAGTAGGAATTACGTATTCCAACACTTGGAAATTTACTTTCAACTATTTATGATTTAATCACCTCTCATGTCTTTCAATTCTATGCTTTGTAGGCAAGAAGTACATATTCCGCCATGGGAGGTGTTGGTGAAGGAAATTTTGAATGACAGTCATAAAATATAGTGGGCCGACAGAAACCCAATGACATATTGGAGAGGAAACTCCCAAGTTTCCAATGGGAGAAATAATCTGCTCAAGTGTAGCAAGAGACCCAATAGGAATGGTCATCTTTACACTCAAGTAACTATGAGAAATTTGAGGTGCCTTATAACCTGGGAGCACATCTTAATAACATTGAAAAACTAATAGTTGCAGAAACATTTTCAATTACACATTTCAAAACATGGGTATTACTTAACAAACTAATTTTATAGTTTAATTAAAAAAAATTACCAATTTATTTCCGAAATTTTTGTCATAATTTTAATCTAAATGATTTATAAATTTTATCAATAAGGGTTTTTATTTCTTTTAATAAATAAAAATCGTTATAAAAAATTTGTTCCCTTAAAATTTCCATTAATCAAATCAACATATATCTTTTAAACAAAATTCGTATCTGATTCCAGAAAAATTAAACTAAAAAATGATTAACTTATTCTGAATTAATATGTACAAGACTGGACTAAAGAATCCAATCAAGGCTTTCAGAACTCCATACTCTCCGAAAAATGTAAACACAGGTATCAACTTTTTCCCTCTTTTTAATTATGGAAGCTTAGCTACTATTAGTTGAGCTACAATGGAGTTGTGGGAGCTTTTGGGGGTGCTTTGAATCTATGTAATGATGAACAATTGTTATTTTTAGATATGAAATATACATCGAAGGCAATGTGACTCGCCAACTTTGCTGGTAAAACCCAAATTTTAAGACTTATTTAGCCGAGGGCTTCTTCCCCTGTGACATTATTGTCCTGTAAGAGACCATAAGGTGTGTGAATCCATACAATTCATTGTTGACTGGGGAAACCTTCGCAAGAATGAGGTAGTTTTTTCAAGTTTGTTACTCCATACCTTAAATTCAATTGAACAGTTTGAATAGAGAATTTAGAGTAGAGGGTTTTGGTGCAGGCATTGGAAATTGGAAAGGTAGGCAGAGATTTTATTGTGAATGAGCTCAAAATGTCAAATGTGTACGATTACATGTTGCATTCCCTGAATGAGTATGCGAAACTACTGAAATACAAGGCAACGGTTAGTAAAAAATTTGTGGAGTATTGTTCAAATACAATTACTTACTTTGCGAATGTAGCCGAGAAGGAATACATGAGGAATTCAATGGTCAAAATTGTCAGTCAATCGACACCATGTAATATGGGAACGACGGAATCAGATGGGAAATATATTGAAGAATTCTTGTAAAGGATGGCTGATGCAATGAAACACGTGAATATGCTTGAAACGGTTCAAAATGCTTTGGATCGGAACATTCTTTTATGACACATATGTATTCGAAGCAACATTGTAGAGTCTTTATTAGACCGTGGCTACCCTCCCATTTCCTCATTCACATTTTTCGATGAGTGTAATTAACGCAAATACATGTGGTTGATATATTAATAATCTTATTCTTATTTTTTTTATTTTTAATGAGATATTAACCACTTTAATTATTTGTTAAAGTGTTGCCCTTCCATTTTCTCATTCACCTTTTTCGACGAGTGTAATTAATACAACTACATTTGGTTGATATATAAATAATCTTAATATTATTATTATTATTATTATTATTATTTTTAATGAGATATTAACCACTTTAATTATGTGTTAGAGTTAGTTAATAAAGTATTATTAAATATTTTTTATATTTTTATATAATTGACAAATTGACAATAGTTTGTTATATGCGTAATTTTGATTAACTTGAAAATAATGGAGAAAACATTTCTTAGGTTGTTTCAATTTTGTTTGTATTTAGTACTTAGATATTATTTTTTATGTTTTGTTTGATCTCTCTATTCGAATGGAACTCTATAAGATATGTATTGATTGTTTAATTAATTAATTAAAGAGAAGCGTTACTTGTTAGCCTCACGCTCTCACCTGAGACCTACGAGATTCATTCGTTAACATTTTTGTCTTCCTATATTTTAATTTGGTATCAGAACCAACTTACTCCAATTGGAAGAGGTAGATCAGATTGGACCTTACAGAGAAAGCACAGGAGGAGAAATCTTGTGGTTTGATTGGTTTTATGAGAAGATACTATTGTGTTGAAGTCAACGTGGTGGAGATATGAATGTGTTGAAGGCAACGTTGAAGGCGATGTGGTGGAGATACAACTGCGTTGAAGGAAATGTTGAAGGCAACCTGGTGGAGATACTACTGTGTTGAAGGTGGTGTTGAAGACAACATGGCGGAGATATGACTGTGTTGAAGGCAAAATTTTATTTTTATATTTTAGTCCAATGCTAAGGAGTAGAGTCGTGTGTTGGTAAGTGGATTGAGATTGGAGAAGAATTGTTGGTGAATCTAACTGTTGTGTAAGTCTTTCACCCTGAGTATGTAAGGCTGAGAGCCAAACGTATCAATCAAGGTGGAGAGCCAAATTTTGGTAGTGTGGATTGACTACTCAACATGGATAGTCAAACACGTGGAGAGTCAATTTGTAGATCGAACTAGAAGGCCCAATCAAGTGTATATGTGAAGAGTGATCTTCCCTTCCACAATGATCTTACACCATTTTTTTGTCATTAGCTTTGTGTTAGGAGTTTGTAGGTTCGTGCCATGGCAACAATGTTTCTTGTAGTTTGTGATAACCATCGCACTTTGTGTTAAGTAGGACCATCACACTTTGTGCTAAGCGGTAAGTGCACCGGAGAGGGTAAAATTCAAAAATTACCAAATTGTGTATTACAGAGCACATGTGTTATGTATGGGGAGATACATTATTTTTTAATGCTTGATTGAGAGGTTTTGTTTTTAAAGTTTGATGAGGAGACAATATTTTTTTATGCTTGATTGAAAGTGAGAGCGGAGCCTTCAAAGGTAAGGTAAGCATAATCAACCCCAAAAAATTGCCTTTATATATATAACTGGATAGGCCATTGTGATCCCAATCAGAAAATCAGGTGAAAAGTGGAATAAAATTAAAAGGGATTCAAGTCTTGCATATTTGGTTATAGTGGAGGATTGGAGAATGTTTTTCTTTTTTGAAGGTGATGAATCTCTTGCAAAAACATATCTAAACAAGTTCAATAAATTGGATGGATCCAACAATGTTAATTGGAAATTCAAGCTGCAAAACTTAACGAAAGGTTATGATGTATGGATGATCACAAATGGAGAAGAAGGAAAAAAAAGTGTGTTGGAGGTGGTGCAACAACTGCATTGATCCAAGACTGAGAGAAGCTAGAGAATAAAGCAAATGTATTGTTACGAATGTCTATGAAAGATAGTATAATTCCTCACATTCATGACTGTAAGACTTCTAATGAAACATGGACTCCACTTAAGGATCTGTATGAGACCAAAAATACAAAATTGGATCCTTTCCTAAAAAGTGTTGGAACACCTAATCCTACATGGGTAGGTGTGGAATGTGAAAAGTCACAATGGAGTCCAAGTGACCTTGGAATGTGAAACCAAGAGTCACACCATTGTACTATAAATGTACATCTTTGTATAATGGAAAAATAAGAAAACCTCACGCTTATCTTTCATTGTGTGTTGAGTCTCTTGTGTGTGTTTTTATTCTTCTCATATACCATAAATGGGGTTCTGTGGTGTTCTTGTGGACATAGAAGCGGCATTCTCAGCCTACCTCCCAATTTAAGTGCCATTTGTTTTTATGGCCTGTGCATATCTGCAAAAATTCTTGGCGTTTTTGCAGCATTTTAGAGAGTTTCTGCAGCAGTGATTTTGCAGCATTCAGAAATTTTATCTTGGAGAAGAGCAGCATTCAAAATCCGTGGCAGCACTCAGAGATTGGTTTGGAGAAAAGCAGCATTGTGCATCTGAAGGTTTTCTCACTGCTCATTCTTCCTGCAATTTCTGTCTTTTAAATTCTGCATTTTGGAGAGCTACTGAAAACACTGTTTAAAGAGGGTTTCTAAGAGAAAAATTTCTGAGTTTTTCATTGAAAAATCTCTGCAAGTTTCTGGGTTTTTTAATGGAAAAGATTTCTAAATACTGTTGAATTTTGCAATGGAGTAGATTGCTGTATATTTAAAAAAAAATCTGCTGTTGTTTTAAAGTCTTGGGTCTCAGTCTTACTCCTCTGCTGCTGGAAGAAAATCTACATTCTCTTACTTTCCTCTCTTCTGTTTTTAAAAAAATAAAAATAAAATAAAAAAATAAAAAATAAAAATTCTCTGCAATTCCAGGCCTTTCAGCCCCCCTACTCTCAAACAGCTCAACGCTCCCTTTGAAATCCACTACAGCACTCTACTCCACCACCGGCCCACTACCCTGCAACTCATTCCTCTCCCTACAGCCCCTTCATCCTACGCTATACGCTCAACCCATCCCCTTCCAGCATTTTTTTAATTTTTAAATTTTTTAAAAACAAACCCCGCCCCCTCTTTGCATCTCAACCCAACTCTCCACGGCCTCTGTCATTCCCTTACGTGCTTCCCTACGCTCATCGACCAGCCTCACGGCCCCACTCATACACACCTTAACCCTCCCATCGCTCACCTTACACTACACTCCCCTCCACTCTGCAACAGTGCCACTCTCGGCCCTCAAACCTGCGGCTCTCGCCTTATACGCTCACCTCACCAGACTCTCCCTTACGCCTCTTCCCACTCTACATTCCCTCCCCTCACCCTACTTGCATACGCCCTCCCCGTGTCCTTATAACGCTGCTCCACAACACTTATGCTATACGCCCACGGTATCTCCACTTCACGCTCACACCTGCAAACCATTCCTTCCCCTCCCATCATTCGATTCCCTTTTAATTTTTTTATTTATTTTAATCCCCTCATTTTAATATTCACCCCCACTTTCATATAATACCTCCCTCCCATAAATTTCCCTCCCTTTTTAAACCACTCCCCTTCCCTTTTTTAATAATCTCTTTTTTATTAACATTTCCCTTAATTTTCCCACACCCCTCCCTTTTTAATTTATTAAATTCCCTTTCATTTTTATTATAATCCATTTCCCCATTTTTTAATTAATTTCCCATCATTTTCATTTTTAATTAATCTATTTTTTAATTAATTAAAACAAAAAAAAACAGCAGAGAGAGAGAAAGGAAGAGAATATGAACAACAAAAATGAAGGAAATGGCATATGAAGAGAAAATGGATTGTATACATAGACAAAAGTGCATATTACATTATATGATTTGTGGCATTGACATAAGAGTGATTTTCTAAAGAATTGACATTTGAAGACAAGTTTTCCATCATTGAAAACAGCTCTTTGAAGAAAAAATTTAGCTGCCTTAAAGGCCTCTTGCACAAGTGCTTTCAACTGCACATTTACAAAATATTTTTGCAGAGATATTGCATTGCATTGACATTGTATTGTGAGTAGACATTGCTTCTTCATAGTTGCAATCAATACTTGAGTTATTAAAAAATTGTTGATTTCCCTCCATCATTTGAGGAGCACATTTTGTACTTTGAGATTTCCATAGTTGGAAGTCTTCTTGAGTCATTTATATTTCTTGTTGCATCACATTGTAAACGGGTGCATTTTTGGTTGAAGCCGACACCCTTTCATTTTTTGAGCCTAAGTTGTTGAAAATGGCTAAAATCAATGAGGTATTAGAGTTGTTGAATAACCTCATTCACTCAAATGTTCATGATATGGTAAAAATAAGCAAGGGTGCGCTTTGTAATATTCAAAGTTGTTTGCTAGATGCACAAGAGAAGATTGAGTTTTCGCAGTTGGAATCTCAGCTCCAACAAGATGAACTTCAGCAAAAGAGTCACAATTCTGAACCTGTTTCTATTCAGAAGATTGAGAAGGACTCCCATCAGAAGAAAGAAGATAAAGTTCTAGCTGATTCACATTCAGTTCCTTGTACTAGAGCAGATGTACATGCAGATGCAGCAGCTCAGCCTGCACTTCTCAAGCCCATCATCAGACCTTGGGAAGAGCTTGTCCACAACAAGCACCGAACTGGTCTTGGATATGACAAGGATGTGTCCTTTCATATTCTAGACTACACCAAGCCCATCATATTTCAGAGTGCCGGATTCAAGTATGACAGTTCACCTGCAGCTGTTCCAGATCCTGCTCCACAACAACAATCACAGATCATAAAATTACAACACTGTGATCAAGTTGGCCATATGAAATATCACTGTTTTGATATTCATCCATGCAAGCACTGTGGTCGACACACTCATTCTTCAAACAGATGCTTCAGACACAAGCCTCATGCAAGAACCAAGATTCATCTTGGATGGATCGCTTCTTGGCAATGGGCATCAGAAGCCAAGAAGATGTTTAAGTCACATGTCAGAACATGTTCACGAATATTGAGTAAACTTGCAGTTGAGTTCTCGCCATCATCTCACCTTTTCCCTGACAGGGAGGAAAATGGTGGTCATGTACAAGCTTCGACGATAGATCAAGCGAGCCTAAGCCACAATCTCTCATTCCATGTTCAGAGTTGTAGCCAGAGACACAGCAGTTCAAGTGAGCCTGAGCCACAATTCGTCATTCCAGATTCAGAGATGTAGCCAGAGACATGGATGCCCATGAGCATGCCTTCGGTTGATGGACAACCTTAAACCATCATCTTTGGTTTGTGGATAACCTAAAACCATCACAGGTAGCAGACCTCCCTTCTTTTAGGTCGAAGGTCTCCCTTTCATATATGAGGGACACTTCCTCTAGCAGAAGCCTTCAACTTCTTGCCAGCATTGGTTGAGTTCTAGGAAATGCTTCAAGCATTCCAGAGTTGTTGGTAATCCTAAAACCATCACAGGTAGTAGACCTCCCTTCTTTTACATTGTAGACCTCCCTTCTTTTAGGTCTCCCTTTTTTATGAGGGACAATTCCTCTAGCAGAAGCTTTTAGCTTCTTGCCAGTTTTGGAAGAGTTCCGGGAATTGCAACAAGTTTTGCGTTCCAGTGTTGGTGGTCATCCTTAAACCACCTCTTTTTTCCAACATTTCAGAGAGTTGATTCAACCCAAGTGCTGCCATGCATACTTTTCATATTTGTATTACAACTCTCTTCTTGGACTCACACATACCCCTTCGGATTAAGGGGGGATGTTGGAACACCTAATCCTACATGGGTAGGTGTGGAATGTGAAAAGTCACAATGGATTCCAAGTGACCTTGGAATGTGAAACCAAGAGTCACACCATTGTACTATAAATGTACATCTTTGTATAATGGAAAATAAGAGAGCCTCACGCTTATCTTTCATTGTGTGTTGAGTCTCTTGTGTGTGTGTTTATTCTTCTCATACACCATGTGTGTGTTTTAACATGGTGTTTAACAAAAAGTAAGCTCCTTTATATTAAAATGGAAGAAAATGAAGTTGTTAGTACTTTTTTTTCAAGAATCAAAGACTTGAAAGATAAGGTGGGAGACATATAGGAATCAATACCAAGTATTGATATTGTTACAATTACTTTAAATGGGATGTCAAAGGACTATCAAATGTTCATTAATGGTCTTGCAACAAGGGAGAAAGATCCCTCTTTTGATAAGTTGATAGGGATACTAATGCAGGAAGAAGAGAGGCGAAAGAATTTTAAGCCTTGGAAACTAGACCTCATCCGTGAATTTCTTGATGTTGTACAGAAGGTGACATTGATTGTGGATGCGAAGATCTCTTTCTTGGTGAAGCCACCCAATGGTATATGGTTGTGGGTGTGTTGTGGTTAGTAATTCAAGCCGCTTCACAACCTCTGTTGAAATGAGTTTATTTTGGCTTCAGCTATCGACAAGGAATTATAGTGGAGAACCCTTCACCCACATTTGTGAATGGAAGAGGCGCTCCCCCTCCTCTAGATCCTCAGGATCCTCACTCTGGAGCTTGGTGGTGGCAACAATGGCAGTGGGATTCACATCAATGATTTTCTTCCCTTTTTCATCACCCTTGTCTGGTTCTGACTCAGAATCAGGACATGCATCTAATTCGGGTGCCTTCAGTTCGACCACCAACGACTGTTTGGCGCGACACTCATTTGTGTTGTGAGTGGGGCTATTATGAAATTCACACCACTTCTCGGTGTCCTTATTTGGATTTGTGGTGTGTCTCTAATTTTCCCTGCTTTGGCTTTGCCCCTTTTTCTGTGGTTTGGGGGCGCCTTTCCCTAGATTCAGATTCGTGGATCCAAAGTCTCGATTATTCTTCTTAAATTTATGCTTGATCTTGGTGGCATAGCAATATGTCGTTCCAAGAGAGGTAATTTCAAGGAACTCCATTTCCTCTTGAATGTATATGCGCAAATAACTGCAGTACTCGAGCACCAAATGTCTCTCTGAATCTTTAATACCCAACTTTGTGCATAGGGTATGGAACAAATTTGTCAATTCGTGCACATATTGATCCCTTTGCTGCTGCAGCATGGTCCACTGGATGTACTTCTCCTCATAGCTCCCCACAAGGTAGTATTGTTCCTTAATGTCGTCTCAGAACGAATTCCATGTGGGTGTGGCCGAGTACACAAAGAGTTCCCTCCCATCCTTTTTATCACAGTAGGTTTCCCACCAGTCTTTGACATGGGGGGAAACTTTGAGGAGTGAAAAAATAATATTTTCTTAGTCGGAGAAATCATGGACCGAGAAATATCCTTCCAACAAACTCAACCATATATCTACAACGTTTTCATCTATCTAGCCTTCAAATACAGGAATGTCAAAGTTGACTTGTACCTTGAAAGGAGTGGCACCTCCAGAGTGGTTGTTGCATGTAGATGCGCCACCATTGGGCAACAGTTGAAGGATCTGGGCAAAGTTATCCATCATGGTGTTCCTTTGTTTCTTAAGGGCCTCCTTGAGAAATATTTTGATAGGATCTCCTGCTCCCTCGTCTCTCTTTTCTTCTTTCATGGGAGGTCATTGAGGGTTTGTGAGGCTGATCTTGCAAGGCTTCAACCAGATTGAGCCCTAACTCTTTATACCTTGACCTCGTTAGGGACAGACAAAGAAAAACAGAGAAAGAGCATAACGCTCTAATAGCACTGATCCGGATTTATGTAGGAACACAATAAAATACAGAAATAGACATAAACACATATATGCAGCAGAAATAAAACTTCATTTCATTAAAATCAAATGACTTAAATATGCTTATAGACATAATGGAAATAAACTAGCTAGGGCGCTCGTAGCTTATCTCTTAGAAGAGATGTGGTAGCTATAGGCCTCTGAACTGTGTTAGCTTATCTTTGAGAAATAATGGAAAACCATAAACATACAAAAACCTAACCTTAGGAGATGAAGTGCCAAAAATATGGGCCCCGTTTGGGTAAATTGGTACATCAACTTCCCAGGTACGTAACTTTGGCATATGATCTATGTTTGACGCACTCAATACCTTGTTAGAAAGATATATCCGAGGACTAAAACTTTTGACGTGAAAAACATCAAAAGAACTACCATGTTGCTCCTGTTTTTTTCCAAAAAACGTCGTTTAGGGCCTCAAAACAGCTCCAGAATTTTAGGACCCAAAAAATTGCTAAAAATAGTAAGTTGTGTTGAAACTAAAAAACTAAAAGAAATGATGTGGGGGTCCAAATGGAATATGTGGGTGGCCACTAATATCCACCTGGATCATTCCTCTCCCATTAGGAAGCAATGGTCCCCATTGCATTGGGTTCCTCCATGGGATGAGGTAAATTATGTTGAACTTGGTATTGGATTTGTCAAAGATGTTGTTGACCTACTGGCAGATGTGTTGGATGCGTTGAACAAATTTGGTTGCATTAGGAGAATTTTGAGGTCTAAAATGGGCCTCCTAAGGAAATACTAAAATAATAGTTAAACTAATAAAATAATATTTATGAATTTTCAATTCACTTTTTGCACCATAATCCATGTAACCATAGTTAAATTCAATTCAAAAGTTGTACCAAAATAAAATTAATAAAAAAATTGTATTGATGTGACTATAAATAAGAATGATTTTTTCAAGAAAAAATCATCATCGTTGAACAACTAATGTCTTTGTCCTTTGTAATTAAATAACTTAAAATAAAATATAAATAGAAATTTATAAATTATTAATTATATTATATGTTATTAATTAAAATTTATATTATTTAAATTTTATAATAACATGTAATTAATATACTATATAAAAATAATACAATACAATATAATATAATAAATGTATAGGGATATGCATTGTTTCTTTCAAGAAATATGAAATGACAATAATATATTTTTATTCCAAAAGTGTGAAATGACATTTATTATGAGCACTTTACTTTGACTTTAAAAGTACTTAAAGCACTACCATGGTTATACATGAGTTTTTATCCACCATTGAGAATGTGACAAGTAAGTACCTTTAACTCAAGCAATGCCACCTCAACCATTAGGGATGATGTCATCCCCTAAAATGTGATTGGTTCTCATAAAGTGAATTTTGATTGTAAATTTTCCTTAGGAGGCCCATTTTAGACCTCAAAATTCCCCTAATGCTTTATTAGCCTCAGACAGTGCATGTGTTGATTCTGTATGTGTGGCCACATGAGGTATGAAAACATCAGACAACAGCGTGCCTTGGGTCAGATCAATGGAGTGCTTGACCTGATAGTGTAGAGGAACCTCCGTGGGTGAGGAGAAAGTGTCCTCGTATTCCTCCACGACTTTGTCCATCTATGGCTGCCATGCAGGAGAGCCCTGTTTCGAGGTTGAGGCCATAATATTCTTCTTGCCTTGTGGGGAATTGTAATGAAAATAAATTTCCTGGTTTGGGAAACAATTTTACTGCTTTGTTTTGCAGTTTTCAAAGCCTATGGCGGGAGGCAGTACTACCTATGGTATCCTATACAATTTATTTCCCAAAGTAATAATAATAACACAAGGCCTAGACTCATACACAGCATGACACTTCCACAAGTATGGTTGGCTCAATAATATATCAAACACATCAAGAGGATCAACAACACACAATACCTCTTCCATTCAACAATATTAGTTTTAGAATCAATACATAAAATCAACTAAGTTAAACTTATTTTTACATGCAATAACTATAGATAATTAAAGATAACTGAACCTAAGTGTGCTTTATATTATGCTAATGTGCACATGCACCACATGAAAGCACTAGAGTTTACTAACTAAAGTCAAGTGCACACCACAAGTAAGCACTCGAGTTAACTAGCTAAATACAAGTGCACATTGCATGCAATATATAGAGTTGAACTAAATCTAATTAAGGCTAACTATGTACATGTATAGCACTCAAGTTAACTAGATAAGGCAAGTGCACATTGTATGCAATATCTAGAGTTGAAATAAAGCTAATTAAGGCTAATTATGTGCATGTGCACCAATAGTGTGTGAGGCGCGTTGTCGTCATTTAAACACCAGGTGCTTTTGATGCTCAGGAAGTTTGTTTAGCCACTGACATACGACACGTAACAACTTTGTTTGCCATGAAATCTTGATTGGGTATGTGGAATATTACAAGAAATGTGGTTTGACAAGCTGTTATGTATGGGCTTGAAAACTGTAGTACAACACATGGAGAAAGGGGGGACGAACCAACCTAGATAGGGATATTTTTTTCTTTTTGGGACTATAGATCTGCATGGGGATGCCCATTCAATCATGGATTCTTGGCTAAATTCGTAGCTCGTGTAGCAACAAGGGTTTCTAATCAGTTGTTGAATTACTTCAAATATTGTGTTTTTTCACACATTATTGGGTATATGTGCTAACTAGAGGTGATATTCAATGTTAATGGAAAACTTTATAGTTTTAAGTTCCTTACAGTGGCAAAAATTAGCGATATAAAGTAAAAAGATGGTGGAATTATTCCACGGCATAAAGGATAAGACCTCTTCAAATGTTGAATCTTGTGCATTGCGGGAGAGAATAAAAATAGTAGTTGGCATGAATCGAAGGTGGATAGCAAGTTGGATATATAAGGGACAATTTACAACATAGGTATAAAAAAAATTTACAAAGAATTTTTATGTGTGTTAATGGGAATCCTTTATGATACTTTAATGGAATTTATTTATTATATATTCGATGTGGTCACCATAATTAAGTATACCTTCTACTCTTATGGTAACCTCTTTAAGATACATAAGTAATGGGGTGAATGTTGGTTACAAAAAACCATAAGAAAAACTTCATAATATTATAGTTGAATTGAAAAAAAAGAAAAAAATCAAACATGTCCAATGAATGTAACTTTATAATAAGGCACAAATTTCATCTTAAAAATAAAAGAAGTAAAAACAAGGAGAAAAGTCTACTTAACAAAACTTAATTAAAATTTAAAAGTAGATGTCCATATTGATGAACTTGGGAGTTAGTTGAGTTCTCTACACCTTGTAATTTTCACTCTCCTTTCAATACCTTCACATCTATAATAATAATATTTCCTCCACGATGACTATACTTAATATTATATAAACTCTTCTATAGAGTGAGTCTTTGAAATTATTTTTTATTTTCTTATGTTAAAATTATAACACATTCTATTATTGCAGATATTTTGTGACAACATATTCCAATAATATAATATCAAGACAATACCAAGAATACATTGAAAATCCAATTTTAAAAACACTTGAATTTATCTTATATTTTAATATTATCCTATGTAATATTTACAATATAGAAGCTTAAGTTTTTACTGTAATTCACTCTCATTATAATCTGGATAAATAACTAGGTGGAAAATGTGTCACCCGATTGGGGTGCCAAGTGGGAGATTTGAGAGGAGAGGCCGCACGTGACTGTGCGTACCACAGGACGCCTTAATGTGGGCATGAGGAAAAACGGGTAGGTACTACCACCAGCGCTACATAATGACCGACAAGATAGACGGTGGTGGCCAACTCATGATGTCAAAGTGTTATGGGAAACAATGCCAACGTGTTAAAGGATTTATGAAGGGTGGTGAGGAGAAAGGTGGTAATTCATCTTGTTAGTTTATGGAGGAGGATAGAGCAGATAGAGCTGTTGCGCGGGAGTAGGTCAGAACAACCGGTTCACATTCCTTTACCTGGTATGTTCTCAACCTAATTACCATGTTTCTTGCTATGAAGGAAGAAGGACCTAGGGTCTTCAACTTTATTAAAATTCTTGTGTTTGGTAAATCAATTATATTCTGGGGGTTTAACTTATCGTCTGGGTCATGCAATGGTAATTGGGTATATTATGATAATTGTATTCTAGTTATGTTTTGGGATATTCGATTCTTTTCTGTAATCCTCGTATGCATGGGTATTTTGGGCTTGCAAGTCTCATTAGGATGTCTAATAGTAGTAGTTAAGGGGCTCTGTTGGTTCTCCAATTCTGCTTCTCTTTTCTTTTGTTCGGCTTGGTCCCATATGGTCTCTGCATGTCTCGCTTTCTCTAACCCCTGTACCATGCACTCGACCATATGCTTTGTATGCAACCCTAACAGTTTGCTTAGCCAAGCTTATGAAATATACTGCATGACCTTGAATGACCCTTTTGTTTTTACAGCTCGGTTGAATTCAGTGTCAAGAGTTTCACCCAGTCAGTATTTTTATAATATGGGGGGTTTCGACTCCATTTATTGCGATTGTTGTCCTACTCTCTAGGGTCATGAGGGTTTTCCAACCTTTTTTTCATCAGGGCTTTGGGGTTACATTTATGTTACTAGAGGTTTAATTCCTATTTCTAGGGGGTTCATCACTTTCCCTGCTGCAAGGGGGTTCATTCCTGTTTTCAGGCAGTTCATTCTTGTTTCAAGGGGTCTTTATCCTTCTTTGTGGAAGTCCTGGTTGCTTCGTTGAGTTTTTAATCTTATGTCATCGGGAAATATTTGGGTTTTGGGGGAACTCAGATCTCATTAGGGGAGTCTCAACCCTTGGCCTGCTAATATATAGCAGGAGAATGGAAACATTCTTGCCATGCAATTTCTATCGTGGAAGAAAAAGAAACTTTTTATTGCCACCCTTATAAATGGTTGGTTGATGGGAAGAAGGAATGATGACAAGTATGGGCATGCTAATTACGAGGATGTTACTCCTGACAATCCAAATCTCTCTTACTATTGTTTCACTAAACCAATTATTGAAATTTTGTTGCAATATACAGGTATCATTAATTTCTATACAAGTGCTTCTTTTGCATTGGTCATGGATTTCCCCCGACACTGCTAATCAATCCAACGATGTGTACTACAAGACACCATGTTTAAAGGACATATAGCAAAAAAGGAAGCCAAGGATAAAGGCAAATAGAAACAAAGTAAGTCCAAAGTGGCCTCAGTAAGAGGGGAAGGAAGTCAGGTAAAGAGATAATGGAAAACCTTTTTGATGCCTATTCCATAGGCATTCCACCTCAATTCAAAGCACTTATCTCAAGTTGGAAGCGGGACTGCAACACCAAGGAAGAAGGAGAAATTCAAGAGGAAGCAATGGAATTTCTAAAGGACCCTGGAAACATGAGGAGTAGGTTGTCATTATTCCAATAGTTTATTCATACATATTGGAAACTAAAATGTGTGCTCGCTAAGGAAATTATCAACATTCAGGAAATTGGAGGGGACCCAAAAGCTGCTTCCATCCTAACTGATATAAGGAGAGACATCCAAGAAATCCGGCTTATGCAACACCACAACAATGTTCGCCTTGGTCTCATAGATCGTTAATTGAAAAGCATGCATCAAGTAGATATACCTGGTTCTAGTGTTAAGGATCTGACACCGATTGAGTATTTAGATGGTTGAGTTTCTTTCTTTTCTGTTTTTTGGACATGCACATTTCGAATAACATTTACTTTTTGAAGTTATTATATGTAAGAGACAGTAAACTGGACATATCAGACAATATCCGGTTTAAACTTTTTCAGTATTGGTTGGTCTATAACTCTTTGAGGTGGCCAAAATTGTGTCATCCTCTTTCTTAAGTATCATCTTAATAATAAGAATAACTCAATAATAATTCTATGACAATAAAAAGTAGAATATATATATATATATATATATATATATATATATATATATATATATATGCCATATGTTTTTTTAAAAGTGATATAACAATTTTTTGGATTAGTCTAATTTTACAAATTGAATAATGAGAATTTTTCAATAATAAATTTTAATAAAATCAAAATATAAATTACTTAAATTAATATCTTAAAATATTTTATATTAAACATATTTAAAAAAAAAATAACTATTTTAATTGATTGAAAAATAGTAATGAATTTTTTTTCAAATGTATAGTTCTTTGATAAAAAAATAAAAATTCAAAAATTAAATTCAAAAAGTAACCATCCTCTCCAACCTACCTATTCTGTAATATAACTAAACTTTAACTGTCATACATAATAGCTGTATGACTACCAAATTTAAATCTATATTATTCTATAACTATGCCACATTCCAAACCCCATAAAAAATTATTTTTGAAATTATTCACATTAAATAAACTAAAATAAATAACCCACCACGTTTGAAGGAAAAGTCCTTTGAGTGTGACGTGTGATGACTTTTCCGTGAAATGATGTTGCTCTCCGCAAGTTGATGTCATGGTGGGCACAACTTTAACTTGCTTCGATTTCAACACGAAGCGCGCTTCTGTTCAGAAATATCGGGACGATAACTATGAATTTATTATATTCGCGCGTCTTCACGAGACATCAGAACGGCATCGGTTGATTCTTCGTTTCTTCTTCTATTTTTTTCCAGAGAAATTTCTGGGTATATCATGCGTCCGACAAAGACTTGTTGACTTTAATTCATTCACATGTCTGCATTCTCTTCATTTTTGTGCTTCACTTTTCGACCCAATTCGGCGTACTGTCAAATTAGTTACACTGCAATGAAGAAGATAAGTTGGACAAAGTTGAGAGGCCGAAGCCAGATATCTGTTCTAGCAATCGTATTGACCTCTCTGTGTCTATTCTTGCTTAACAGTTGGGTACGCATATTACTTTCAAATTTGCTAACGCCCTAAGAGTTCATAATGAACATATTTTTAGCACTACAAGAAGTATCTAAGCCCTTGAGGTACACCATCTCTGACGTTCTCTGCTTCTGCAACCAAAAAATTTGGGATGGTCTACCTTGAGGATTTAAACTTTAAAGATATTTGATTAGAGATTAACATACCAAATTGGGAATTTTTAACATAGTGAATTGGATATCTTGATCCCAGATTAATATATTAAATTGGGAGTTTTTAATCTCTATGCAGACAGATGATCTGTGGGAAGGGCAGGCGGTTGCAGCAAGAAATCTGTTTCGGGCGCCTCCGAGCCCGACGGAGAAAACGAACGGCAACATCTGGCAGAGAATAGGGAGGACCAAAGAAATCTTCAGGTGTTCATCCACTACCATGTGCTCTCCCTCATGGCTTCCCAAGTTTACCAATAATGATGGAACCGCGTCGGCTTCGGCGTCGTGCCCCTTTTATTTCAAGTGGATTCGTCACGACTTGAGGCCCTGGGCAAATACTGGAATCACGTTGCAAAACGTTGAGGCCGCCAGAAAATTCGCGTCGTTCAGGCTCATGATTATTCAAGGGAGGCTGTATATCGAATCATACCGGAAATCATTCCAGACTAGAGATCTTTTTACCATCTGGGCGTTTGCTCAGTTGCTGAAATTGTATCCTGGAATGCTTCCCGACTTGGACTTGATGTTCAATGGCAACGACACGCCTGTTATCAATGGCAACCACAACACGCCTCCCCCTCCTCTGTTTCGCTACTGTGGGAGCGAACATACGTTCGATATTCCTTTCCCTGATTGGACTTTCTGGGGATGGTAACTCTAATGCTTTTAGTCTTCTTGCAGTAATTCGATGTTTGACTCTTGCAAAGCTAGTTGGTGTCAAATTGGAATTATAGTTCCGTGGAAATGGACTTTCACCTATTTATGTTGAATAACCTACTCCCCTCTTTCAAGTCCCTGCTTTGTAAGAATTGTATGGTTTTTTGTGGTAGGCCAGAAGTACATATTCGGCCATGGGAGGGGTTGGTGAAGGAAATTTTGAATGGCAGCCGAAAAATACAGTGGGCCGACAGAAACCCAACGGCATATTGGAGAGGCAATTCCCAGGTTTCCAATGGGAGAAAGAATCTGCTCAAGTGTAGCGAGATACCCAATTGGAATGGTCGTCTTTACAATCAGGTAACTTTGACAAAATTGAGGTGCCTAATAGCCTGGGAGCAATCTTAATAACATTAAAAAACTCATAGTTGCTGAAACATTTTCAATTACGCATTTCAAAACATGGGTATTACTTAACAAACTAATTTTGTAGGTTAATTAAAAAAATGACCAATTTATTTCAGAAAGTTTTGTCATAATTTTAATCTAAATGATTAGGAAATTTTACCAAGAAAGGTTTTATTTCTTTTAATGAATCAAAATCTTTATAAAAAAGATTGTTCCCTTAAAATTTTCCGTTGATTTTTTAAACAAAATTCGTATCTGATTTTAGAAAAATTGAAGTCGATTAACTTATTCTGAATTAATATGTACAGGACTGGACTAAAGAATCCAAACAAGGCTTTCGGAACTCCAAACTCTGCGACCAATGTAAACACAGGTATCAACTTCTTCCCTCTTTTTAATTATGGAAGCCTCGCTACAGTGGAGTTGTGGAAACTTTTGGGGGCTCTTTCAATCTGTGTAATGATGAACAGTTGTTTTTTTCAGATATAAAATATACATCGAAGGCAACGCGTGGTCAGTAAGCCTCAAGTACATTATGGCATGTGACTCGCCCACTCTTCTGGTGAAACCCAAATTTTATGACTTCTTTAGCCGAGGGCTTCTTCCCCTGCGGCATTACTGGCCTGTAAGAGACGATAAGGCGTGCGAATCCATAAAATTCGCTGTTGACTGGGGAAACAAGCGCACGAATGAGGTAGTTTTTTCACATCTGTTACTCCATACCTTAAAGTCAAGTGAACAGTTTGAATAAAGAATTTAGAGGAGGGTTTTTGTGCAGGCAATGGAAATTGGAAAGGCAGGCAGAGATTTTATTGTGAATAAGCTCAAAATGTCAAATGTGTACGATTACATGTTCCATTCTCTGAAGGAGTATGGGAAACTGTTAAAATACAAACCAACGGTTACTAAAAATGCTGTGGAGTACTGTTCAGAGACAATTACTTGCTTTGCGAATGAAGCCGAGAAGGAATACATGAAAAATTCAATAGTCATAACTGCCAGTCAATCGCCGCCGTGTACGATGGGAACGGCGGAATCGGATGGGAAAGATATCGAAGAATTCTTGGAAAGGAAGGCCGATGCAATGAGACACGTGAATCTGCTTGAAACGGTGGTTCAAAATGCTTTGGATCAGAACATTCTTTTGTGACCAGTGAAAAACATATGTATTGGGAGCAACATTAATAGAGTCTTTATTACACTGTGGTTGCATTTCCTCATTCAGCTTTTTCGATGAGTGTAATTAACACATGTAGATATATTAATAATCTTAATCTTATTACGATATGTATATGTGAAGAGTGATATGCCCTTCCACAATGATCCTACACTCCATTTTTTTTGTCATTGGCTTTGTGTTAGGAGTTTGTAAGTTCGTGCCATGGCAACAACGTTTCTTGTAGTTTGCGAGAACCATCGCACTTTGTGTTAAGTAGGACCATCTCACTTTGTGCTAAGAGGTAAGTGCGTCGAAGACGGTATAATTCAAAAACTGCCAAATTGTGTAATACAACACACATGTGTTGTTTTTAAAAGTGCAATGGGGAGATACATTATTTTTTAATGCTCGATTGAGAGGTTTTGTTTTTAAAGTACGATGAGGAGATAATATTTTTTTATGCCTGATTGAAAGTGGGAGCAGAGCCTTCGAAGGCAAGGTAAGCCTAATCAACCCATACATTTTGCCTTTATATATAACTGGATAGGCCATCGCGATCCCAATCAGAAAATCAAGTGAAAAGTGAAATAAAATTAAAATGGATTCAAATCTTGCATATTTGGTTATAGTGGAGGATTGGAGAATTGTTTTCTTTTTCGAAGATGACGAATCCCCTTGACAAAACATATCTAAACGAGGTCAATAATTTGGACAGATCCAATTATGTTAATTGGAGATTCAAGCTACAAAACCTAATGGAAGGTTATGACGTATGGATGATCACAAATGGAGAAGAAGCAAAACAAAGTGCGAGCCTGGGGTGGTGCAACAACTGCATTGATCCAAGATTGGGAGAAGAGGGAGAATAAAGCAATGTATTGTTACGAATGTTTATGATAGATAATATAGTTCCTCACATTTGTGATTGCAAGACTTTTAATGAAACATGGACTACACTTAAGGATATGTATGAGACCAAAAATACGAATTGGGTCCTTTTCCTAAAATGTAAGCTCCTTTATATTAAAATGGAAGAAAATGATTTTGTTAGTGATTTTGTTTCAAGAATTAAAGACTTGAAAGATAAGCTGGGAGACATATAAGAATCAATACCCAGTATTGATCTTGTTACAATTACTTTAAATGGAATGTCATAAGACTATCAAATGTCCATTACTGGTCTTGAAACAGGGGAGAAATATCCATCTTTTGATGATTTGATAGGGATACTAATGCAAGAAGAAGAGAGGTGCAAGAATTATAAGCCTTGGAATCAAGACTTAACACTTGTGGCAAAGAAGAAATTCTTCAAAGGGAAATACGAAGAAGGAAGTAAAGGTGGAAGTCCATTTCAAAGAAGGCCATCTCCAAAGCCAAATCAAGGTATGTCATATGCTAGAAATGATTCTAGAATAAAAATGTTTTTAATGTGGTAGAAGTGGGCATCATGCGAGAGACTGTTATAAGAAGAAAAGTGATGCAACGAGGCATAAACATAGAAGACATTAATGACATTGTGCAGGAGAATCCTTGAACTATGATCTTAATAATCTCAAGTTGGTTTTGTCTAATGTTGTGTTGTCTGCTGAAACTGATGATGTTGATGCATGGTTTATGGATTATGGAGCTTCAATACACATGTCATGCAATAAGAACTAGTATGAGAAATTCAAGGAAATAAGAAATGGTGGCAACATTTATCTTGGAAATGATCATGCAAATCAAATCAGTGGATATGGAGATATTCCAACAACTTTACCAAATTGAAGTGTCAGGTGCATTCATAATGTTATGTATGTGCCCTAGATCAAGAAAAATATGATCTTTGTGTCCGCAATCATAGATCATAATCTGAAGGTTGACTTCTTCAAAACACATTGCATAGTAAAGGACTTATTGGATCACTACAATGCTGTTACTTCAAGAGTTAGTGTAGGAGGCCTGTACAAACTTGATGTCACCAGCAAGAGTCATCAAGCACTGACTTCTACAACTATGTCAACATAAAGTATTTGGCACCAGAAGTATGGTCATACCAATTTTCATGATTTGTTATTGTTGCAAAAAAAAATAATGGTTCATGGACTCCCCATGTTAAAGAATGGATATGTTGCTTGTGAGGGTCATGCTTCAGGAAAAATGCACAAATTCATATTCCCCTCTAATTATGATAGGAGAAGAATAAACATATTAGAACTTGTGCTTATTGATGTTTGTGGACCTATGCAGACCAGATCCCTAGGAGGTGCTTATTATTTTATGTTTTTTATTGATGATTGCACAAGGTATACTTGGTTTAATTCCTTGGAGAAAGAGTGATGTTTTTGAATACTTTAAAGAATTCAAAAACATGGTAGAGAAGAAAACAAGGAAGTTCATAGAAATCATCCATTCTGATCAAGGGGGGGAGTACATGTTGGGGAACTTCATCAAATACTGCAAGGATCATGGAACATTGTAGCAATTTACAATACCCTACACTCCACAATAGAATGGTGTTGCGGAAAGGAAAACCTGAACGTTGGTGGAGTGTGCTTGGAGTATGATTAAAGGTAAGAATATCTCAAATGACTTTTGGGATGAAGCCATTAACATTGTTGTTTATTTAAATAACCGAAATCCAATAAGGTATCTTGATCACAAGACTACATTTGAATCCTTGTATGGTTTTAAACCAACAGTTCATCATTTGAGGTATTTTGGTGCAAAGCCTTTGCACATATTCTGAAGGAGAATAGAAAGAAGCTTGATGCTAAATCCATCAAATGTATTTTTGTAGGATATTGTTCATAATTTAAAGCTTACAAAACACTTGATCCTTCTACTCAAAAATTATTTGCATGTAGAGATGTAATTTTCCATGAGCGGGAATAAGAAGGAAACAAGGACAATAACTATGAAATGTGGCACATACTTCCTAAAGTTGACCACACTACAGAAGAAGTTGAAGATAGAGAGAAGCAGAAGCTTGAGGAAGAATCCAATGATACAGATACTACCAACAATCAAAGTTCACCTAGATATGAAGAAGGACCTTTAGAGAACATAGATCAAGACAATAGATTTCCAAGGAGATATTCATGCCAGATTCAACTACTTGAAAGGTATAAGGACTATGCCTTGATGAGTAATGTTTTAAATGTCATAGAAACTATGAATTTTAATGAAGCCAATGAACATGAAGTGTGGAGAAAAGCAATGACGGGATAATATGACTCAATAATGGAAATTAAAACCTGGGAATTGATTGAACTACCTAAAGGTAAAGAGCCCATAGAATTTAAATGGTTGTACAAACCCAATTTTAAAGCCGATGGAAGTATATATAAATATAAATCTAGATTGGTGGAAAAAGGGTACTCATAAAAAGAAGACATTAATTATGCATAAACATTTGCACTTGTAAATAAGATAAGCACTATTAGATTGTTAATTGCATTAGCTACAAAATATCATTAGAATATTCACCAATTAGATGTAAAGTCTGCTCTTCTGAATGCTTATTTAAAGGAGGTGTATTTGACACAACCTGAAGGGTTTGTAAAAAAGGGGTAGGAACATTTAGTCTGCAGATTATATAAAGCTTTGTATGGGTTGAAGTAGGCACCCAAGTCGTTGTATGAAAATATAGATTCCTTTTTTCTTCAATAGGGTTTTATGAGGAGTCAAAGTGATCCAAACCTATATACCAAATTTGATTCCTGGCCCATTAACACAGAGATAGAGATCAAGACTTTAACAACAAAAGAGAAGGTGTAGAAAATGACTATGGATGAAACATAGGACATGGAAATGGAGGACGTCCACATCAACAAGAAGGCCTAGACTTAAGAAGCATATGAAGAAGAAATAGAAACTAGGTTGGTGGAGAAAAAACCATACCAACGAGGCTTCCAGGCAACTCTCGAAGACCCACTTAAAGTCGTTGCCTCATCATCCTCAAAGGTAGCCATTCTGAGTTCAGTAGGGAGTGCAACCATGACCGAGCCCAGTTGGCCTGCAGGGAAAGCGATTGAAGAAAGGAATACGAATATTTGGGAAGAGATGCATCAACAAATGACATAACATTTGGTCCCATATCAAACCAGACTCTTGGTTTCTATGGACCTGGAGAGGAACCAAATGAAATTCTCACTACATAACCCATTGGCATAGTCATTACCATTGGGATCCCAGTTCAGGGATTTAGATGTGTCGATGGACCTCACAAGTGTCCCTCGACCTGAGAAGATAAACTTCCACAGGTAGCTGGGAGAAATGTTTTATAGTGAGATAAATGAGAATTCCATGACCATAAGAAAATTTGAGAAACTACAGGAGAAGGCTACAACAAAACTAAAGCAGGAGAGAGCCAATTCTAGAGTGCTACATATGCAGAATGAGAACTTCAAGGAATTGATTGTGAATTTGGGAGTCAATCCAGAGGACAGATCTGCATTTCATACCCTTCTACAAAGTTCACAAGTGGATATTCAAGAGCTAAGGCACAAGCTAGAGATGCCATCCAGCGAACATGTGCATTCCAAACAACTAACATAGGTATAGGAAGAGAAGGATATCTTGGCCAAAGAAATAATAGAAATAAATAATGAGGTGGTGGCCCTCAAGAAGTAGGTAACAGGGTTTTAGCAGAGGATTGAATCCCACATTTTTGTAGTGCTTGTGCCCGAGAACCTTCAGAATCCCATAGAAAAACTCACAAAGACTCTCACCTAGCTCCAACTCTAGGAAGGGGAACTCAAGTAAGTGTAGATGGACTTAGACAATGCCTAATGAGCCCTGGCACAAAAGGAGAAATAACTCGATACTGTTAATACCAATGCATAACTAAACACCAAGAACTTGCAGGAAGCTAATCAATAGATCTATGAGCTCAAAGGCAGAATTAAAGGAAATATGTCCCTCCTACAAGCTAAAAAACTGATTTTGGATGAGGTGATAGTAGAGATGAAGAACAAATGGTAATACATAACTCTGATGGATAAGAAAAAGATTATAATCAAAGACTGTGAGTTCTTCATCCTAGCTGCCAAGGAAGAGGGTGAAGAGAATGCTCAGACTGCCAAGAAATTCATCTGATATGTAAATGAGAATTCGATTAGTTATTTAAGTGTTATAGATGTTGGGCATTGGATAAACCAACGCTCCCCGTGTGTTTTGCAATATGGACTAACCGAATTTTATGGATCCTTATCTCTGGCTATGTGATCGTTGACTTAACCTGCAGGTTTTGGTCTAACGACAATTGTGATTCCCAACAAGTGGTATCAGAGCTTAGGTCATGAGTTTGATACACACACGACTAGCGTTGTGGGGGAGATTGTTGGACATTGGATAAACCAACGCTTACCGTGTGTTTCGCGACATGGACAAACCACCTCTCGTGGATCCTTATCTTTAGCGATGCGATCGTTGATTTAACCTACGGGTTTTGGTCTAATGACAATCGTGATTCCCAACAATAGATGTGGTGGATAAGGTTTTTGCAATCATGGATATTTTCAAAGTAATCCAGAAATAAGAGGCAAGAGCTAAAGCTGAAGAATGCCTGGAAGTAGTGCTGAAGGATGTGGCTACCTTTAACTCAGAGTTTGAGAAGAAGCTTCGAACAGGGTTGCCTAGCTGTTGGGATTTCATAGAAGTGATAATATTGTGGGAGAAATATAGTCAGATGTTGGTAGAGGCCAACAGTAAGGTTGATTCATCCCATGAGAATACTTTTACCTTAAAGGGTAAAACTATGGTCAATTATCTAAGGAGAGATTTCCAACTACTGGGGTTGGTGAAGACCTTATTTTTCCCCAGGTTGAACTATGAAGGGCTTACAAGTCTCAAAATTTCCTATCAGATGTTATTTTTCACTCCTCAACCAAGTCCAGTGCTCTGGAAAAATATGTCATCAATTCATCAACCCTCCATAGTTACAGATCATCAATCCAACAACCCTGCCTCTTGAACTAGTCTATCACAATTAAAGATATTGTTGATTGTGTCAATCATGACACTATATTATTTCTTGTTTTATGTAAATATATTTATTTTTCAAACAATGAACTCTATCTATTTAGGATCCAACCAATACAAATATGCCACTAAGCATGCTAATATCTATTTGTCATGATGATTCATTGTAAAATCAAGAAAGAATATTTTGTAAGGGGTTCTCTTCTTGAGGCCTTATAAAAAATAGTTTATGGTACATAACCAAGGGTTCCAAATTTTGTTTCAACAAGGAAGCTATGCAATTTTGAATGAAGTGTATGCAATGTTTGAATATTAATGAAATCTTTCAGTGATTCTCACTCATATGAGACTATAGTATGTAATTATGTTTTGTTCTTATTTCATATACCTTAATTCTTCTTCTCATATTACATGTAATAGTAGCTGTTGGATTTTTTTTAATGAAATCATGGATTCATCTATGTCTAATGTTGATCTAAGATGCTTGTGATTGATAAAACTTAACATCCTTATTATGCGTTCCATGTAACTTAGCATATCATTTAAAATTTTCTTTCATATGTTTCATGTTGAAGTCTAATGCATTGGATTCTTAACTAAGGCCTGTGTGTTTGGTTTCATTCCTTCATAATTATTCTCTCCAATATACTACAATGACTGATAAACTACATGCTCACATAATGTTGGTCACTGAAGTTGGGACTTAATTCTTCTTTAAGTATTACTTTGCAGCCAGATTTGTATTTCTCTTCTTAAATAAGATTTTGAACCAATTATGTCTTAAAAATATGTTAAATATCGAGTGTTAGTGAGCAATTCCAACAAATCCTGCAAGCAATCATCAATATGTCCTAGACACATGTCTCTCCTCAACCTAGGGGTTGTCTCTACGAGCTACAAAAATAATGACTATGGTTGAAATCATATGTTCTATTATGAAATTATTCAATGGTTGTGATTATGTAATATTGAAAAAATTATTTTTCTTATTTGTATGTACTTATTTTTTACCATGGTTATGCATTATTGTGATGTTTTTCAATGGTCATAATACATTTTGATATTCATCATTATTAATTTATAAGTCATTGCTATATTTTAGATTAAAAATGAATTATTATATTTTAAAGGAAATGAACAATATCCAAAGTAAAATATTAAACTCTTAACACATATATTAATATACAATAATACATCTATTAAAAAAATTGACCAGTCACCCTTTTGGATCTAAGAAAAAACGTTTGAGGAGTTATCTAATGGTTTTTTTATCGAGGAATGCCTTGAATAGAATGACATATCTTTGTGGTTGCTAGAAGGGTACTTCGTGCCATGCTCCTCTAATTTTTGTGAATGTAAGAAAAGTTTCATAAGCCAAAGTCTAATTATTCAATTAACAAAACAAACACAGCTATAAAACACCTGAAACGTGAGACAAGCTCACTCAACCGTAAGTTAATCGCTCTAATTGTCCACCGCCCATATGAAAATGCACTCATAATCCTCTGAAGCGAGAAACAGGCACGAATGTATACGACAATTCCTAATTACCTTGCTCACTAGTTCCATGCTCACAACATCATTATTACGCATTATTCTCACATCCTCCCTTAATGGAGAAATGGATTTTCTACAATACCTAACTGGCTTCTAAAAACTTCAAATTTGATTTTACCAAGGGGCTTAGTAAATATATCAGCCACATTATCCTTGGTGTTACAAAATATCAATTCAATTTCATTTGACTCAATTTTCTCACGTACAAAGTGGTACTGTAACTCAATGTGTTTTGTTCTAGCATGGTAAACTGGATTATGTGCTAATTTGATAGCACTCTGATTATCACAATTGATACATGTTGAACCACTTTGCGCTTCTTCAAGATGTGCAAGAATTCTCCGCAACCAAATAGCTTCACAGGTGGCATTGGTCAAAGCTTTGTACTCTGATTCTGTTGATGATAAAGAAACAGTTGGCTGTTTCTTACTACTCCACGATACGACCCCTGATCCAATATGAAATGCATAGCCAGAGGTAGATCGTATGTCATCTGGATTTCCTGCCCAATCTGAATCAGAAAAACCTGTCAGTGCAACATCAGATTCATCAGTGTACATAATACCTAAATTCACTGTTCCCTTTAAGTATCAGAGAACTTTCTTTGCAGCATTCCAGTGATTTCCTGAAGGCTTAGCCATGAATTGACTAAGAATACTGACTGAGTATGCAATCTCTGGTCTGGTAGTGGTGAGATAGTTCAAACTTCCCACTAACTGACGATATAATGTTCCATCTGCCTCTTTCGTTCCATCTTCTTTGTACAACTTTGCATTATGTTCTAAGGGAGTTGACATAGCTTTGCAATCAGTCATATTGAACTTCTTAAGAATTTCCTTTGTATATTTTCTTTGAGTGATCAAAGTTTTACCAGGCTCTCTCCATACCTCAATTCCTAAACAGTAATGCAATTCACCCAAATCTTTCATTTCAAATTCCTGTGACAACTGAACTTTAATTTCTTCAGTTAACTTGTGAGCACTCCCTGTGATTATGAGATCATCCACATACAAAGATATTAAAGCAACATTTCCTTTTTCATCTTTCTTAACATACAAGTTAGGATCATTTTTGCTTTTCACAAATCCATTCTGAAGAAAGAAGGTATCAATCTTTACATACCATGATCTCGGTGCCTGTTTCAAACCATACAATGCCTTTCTTAACCTGCAAACCAGATGCTCATGTCCCTGTTTGACAAACCCTTCAGGTTGAACCAAATAGACTTCTTCCTTTAAATCACCATTTAGAAAAGCAGATTTGACATCCAATTGATGTATATTCCAATTATGTTTTGTGGCTAAGGCAATCAGTAATCTAATTGTATTTAACTTAGCTATTGGTGCAAAAGTGTCTTCATAATCAATTCCCTCCTTTTGAGCATATCCTTTTGCTACTAATCTTGCCTTAAATTTATCAATTGTACCATCTGCTTTAAATTTCAATTTGTACAACCATTTGCTTCCAATTGGAACTTTATTTTCAGGAAGTTCCACTAATTCCCATGTTTGATTTTTCATAAGAGAAGCATACTCATCATTCATAGCATTAATCCATGGTTCATGTTGTTTAGCTTGCTCATAATCAATTGGTTCTTCAACATTCATTATATTAGACATTAAGGCATAGTCTATATACCTTGCAGGAAGCTGAGTCTGTCGGGACGATCTTCTTGGTGCTTCAATGCCTGTGGGTGTTCCATCCATGATTCGTCGGCTTTGAGGTGAATCACCCCCTTGTGATGACTCACTGCTGCTAGATGTGCTCATACTGCTGCTCTCATCCTGATCCTGTACCTGTACCTGTACCTGTTCCTGCTCCTGCTTAATCAAAGTATCAAGTTTGACATGAGCATCATTAGATATATGCCATGCATCATTCTTTGTATTACTTTTATCAGCCTGCTCATGAAACAACACATCACGACTTGCAAATAGTTTATGGGAACTTGGATCAAACAATTTATAGGCTTTCTGATCCGTACAATATCCAATGAAAACACACTTGATTGACTTGGCATCAACTTTTCTTCTGTTAGCTTTAGGAATATGAGCAAAAGCAGTACATCCAAAGACTTTGAAATGACTCACATCAGGTTTATAACCATGAAGAACCTCAAAAGGAGTTTGAAAAACTAATTGCTTAGTGGGACATCGATTCTTCAGATAAACAGCAGTATTAATGGCTTCTGCCCAGAAACCATTAGAGATGTTCTTACCTTGCAGCATACTACGAGCAGATTCCACCAAGGTTCTATTCCATCGCTCAGCAACACCATTTTGCTGAGGAGTATGTGGCACTGTGAACTGTTGTTGAATTCCATTAGATTTACAATAGATGTTAAATGCTTTTGACTTATATTCACCCCTTGATCAGATCTGAGTATTTTAATGCACTTTCCTGTTTGTTTTTCAACCATAGTTCGAAACTCTTTAAAATACTCAAATATGTCACTTTTCCTTTTAATGAAATAGACCCAGGTATACCTAGATCTATCATCAATAAAAATAACAAAGTATGAAGCACCACCAAGAGACCTAGTTTGCATAGGTCCACATACATCAGTGTGAATTAACTCAAGTATATCATACTTTCGTTTCTCAGTATGAACCGGAAACTCTTCTCTATGCTGCTTACCAAGTGCACAAGCTTCACATGGTAAATGTTCACACTTCATAACAGGAAGACCTTCAACCATTGATTTCCTTTGTAACAACGATAAATCATTGTAATTTAGGTGCCCATACCTGTGATGCCATAATTCTGTTGTCGATGTCTCTTTGGATGTCAATGCAACATGGCGCTTCACTGTCACATCCAATCTATATAATCCTCCAACCCTGGTACCTGTAGAAACAACCCTGTAGTGGTCCTGAACATCTTTCACTATACACCCCAATTTACCAAATTCAACTTTTAAATGATTATCAGTGATAGTGGAAACAAATATCAAATTCTTTTTGAGAGTAGGTACATACATCACATTATGAATCTGTCGCATTTGTCCATTAGGTAAGTACACATTTATTATGCCATAGCCTTGAACTTTAAGTGACCTGTCATCTCCTAGGTAAATGTGTGTGCCATCAGATTTCTCATAATATTTGTCATACCATTCTTTATTACAAATCATGTGCGCTTATGCACCAGATTCTATGAACCAAGCATTCTCATCATCAGTTTCCGCAGACAATGCAGCATCAGAAAGAAATAACTTAAGATTTTTAAATCCATCAGTCACTGAGGTGTCTCTGTTTATGTAATTTCCATTATGCCTTCTATGTCTTTGATTTGATTCATTATTCTTTCTCCTATAGCAATCTTTAGCCAGATGTCCAGGTTTTCCACAATAATCACATTCAATGTTCCTCTTAACATAAGAATCGGGAGGTGTCATACCTTTCTGTTTTGCTTGAAAACGGCCTCTGTTCCTGTCCCATGGTCTCCCTCGGAATGGTCTTTTGCCTCTTGCAGTCAAAGCCAAATCAGAACCATTTGACTCCAGTTCAAAAATTTTCATTCGCTCTTCTTCTTGAAGAAGAATTCCAGCCAATTCTTCAAATGTAGGAGGTGTCGGTCTAGCTGAGAGAGCTGAAATAAATACTTTATAGTCTGGGACTAACCCCTTTAAAGCAACAATTACCAAGTCTGTACTAGAAACCTTTTCACCAATATCACCTAGTTTATCACTCAGGTCTTTAATTCGGGAAACAAAGTTGCTAATGCTCTCATTGGCTTCCATTTTAATAGATAGCAGCTTTGTTTTTAAAAATAAAATACGGTTTGCATTAGTAGTTTCATACAAACCTTTAAGAGTGTCCCAAGTTGCCTTGGAAGTTTCACAGTCCCGAATGTGAGGAATAATATTGTCCTTCACTGACATGCGTAGCAGCACCCTTGCTTTCATTTCACGCTTCTCCCAATCTTGAGTGGTAGCAGGAGGTTGAGGCTTGGGCTCATCACCTTTGACAATCGTCCAGAGATTGTATGCCTCCAGTACAGTTATGAGCTTAAATTTCCAGTTTACATAATTTTCTCCATCAAGTTTTGAAGACTCATTTAAATATGAATCTGCAAGGGGATTAGCCATTTCTCCACCAATGACCAAATTCAAAAAAAAAAAAAATTGCAAGCTTTCTTACACACTCTATTTAGTTTGATGTTTTTAAAAAAAAAAAAAAAACTTCAAACAAAACTTGCAAAGTTGCTCCCCTTTTGTTACAAAAAAAAAAAATGATGAGAACAAATATGAATTTGTTCAACTTTCAAGCACAAACCAATACAACGCCTTTAATATACGCTGCCACACAAAACTGTTGCAAAAAACATAACCTGTATGTGGGGGGGGCTGCACTTAACACAGGTCGACTGATAGAAGAATCAAATAGGCAACAACCGAAATAGGCTCATCGACAATGCACGAATCTGTAATGGTGCAGGTTGAAGTGGGTGTTCCGTAACATAACCACAAAGCTACAGCCACCAAAAATCAAAAGAGCGTTTCAACGAAAATCTTCCGGACACTTGCACGCCGAGAAAACACTCGACCAGCAAACCATACGCTGGCAATGCTCTCAAACTTTTAACAAAATACGCAGACAAGGTATGCGAAAAACGCTGGGCTGGCAATGCTCTCAAAAATGCGCAGACAAGGTAATTCAGAGGAGCATCAAGCATTCAACAATGGCTGCAGTGGATTCCGTTCAGTGCTTCGGTCGGAAGAAGACGGCTGTAGCCGTGACATACTGCAAGAAAACTAAACAGAGTGCACGCCGAGGAATGCGCTGGCAGAAAACCCGACCAGCAAAGAGTGAATGCGCTGGCAGAAAAAAAAACCGACCAGCAAAGATACAATACGCAGGCAGGAAAACAAAACGAATCTGTTATGAACAGATATTCGTTGAATGGTTGATATACGCTAAAAACGAATAGCGTTTTTTTTAAAGTCTGCAAAAGGAATCTGAGTTAAAGATTTGTCAGTCATACTATTTCAAATATCTTAGAACGTCTCACCACACTTTGATTGCCCGCATCGAGGAGTTGAAGCGACTATGTGAGGACTCGCCCGCATTTCAAAAGCCGACCTTTGCTGGCTGCACAGAACAATTGAATGTTGACGTGTGCTAGTGGGTTCGTGTCCCACCGGGCGTGCTACCATGCAGCCTCCACGCGCTTCACGAACAGCGCCTCTCCGCTGGAATGGAGGCACGAACAGGAACCAGGGTGATCCAATGTCGACGTGTCCAAACTTCACACGCCTCCACGAACAGCACGAACAGCAGGATGGGTGTAGACAGTGGATGAGCCAGAGCTCAATCCAATACCCAACTGATCTGCGACCTCACAAGCTCTGATACCAAATTAACAAAACAAACACAGCTATAAAACACCTGAAACGTGAGACAAGCTCACTCAATACAATGAATTCAATCGCTCAATTACATCACACTTATATAGGGAACTGCACTCACCTAATCCTCCTGGAAACGAGGAAACAAACCTGAATATGTGCAACCAATTCCTAATTACACCCTCTCGTTCAACCACTCACAACTAATTCTATTTCTGCATTATTCTCACATATTCTACATTTTGAAAGTTAATTTTGTTTGAAATATGATAGGAATTTGTTGGAATCACAAGTTTGATGGGTGAACTCCACACAATTTGAGTGTCTCAAAAAATTTCAAGGTTTTGAATCCATTTATGCATTAAAAAAAAAATTTTAATAATAAAAAAACACAATCTGACCAAAAATTAGATATGTGAACTCTGCACAATTCGAATGTTAGCCATTTATGCATTCAAAAACTAATTCAAACAACAAAAAATTACAATGTAACCCAAATTTATTTTCCCTCATTTTAGCTAAAAGCTCCAAAATGTAAAATAGTTAAACAATCTCTATCCATAATCATAGACCTACCCAAGTTATTTTTAGTTGAAATGTAAGTAAAATTTTCTTAATATGGTTTACCATTATTTTTATGTTTTTTCTTTATTATTCATTTTTCTATATCCCGTGCATTTTTTCTTCATATCATCATAGATTAGATAAAGCATGTTATAATTTTTATATAATAGATATTTTTTTTTTTATATATAATAGAATTATATTATTGTGGAGGATAAACATGCACATATCATTATTTATTAAAATTACATCTTAGTAGTGGGCATAAATCAAACTTTGGTTGTGGTGAATAATTTTCGTGCTCACTAAGTGAAAACAATTCCAAGTCGAATAAACTCTCCATCCTCTTGCTCTTAGGATTTATAGATAGTACCTACCAATATTTTATATCTCAACCTACAAATCTTCATATGGCTTACTCCACTTGCTTGTATTTATTGAGTAGTCCACTTTATTGGATTTATGAGTATTAAGTGTGCTTCTTTTTTATGTGTGCAAAATATGAAGATACAATAAAAGGAAATAAGAATAAACATTGATCCAATCAAGTTTTAATTCCTTATTATCATAAATTCAAAGTTGAATCAATAATATTCAATTTAAACATTATTTTTTGTTGACAAAAAATAAATGCATTTTTTTATTCTTTTGTATATGGTGTTTTGCATCATAAGACATATGCAACACTCCTTAGATTTATAATTTTTATTTGAAAAAATAATGTTATTTCTATTTTGTGCATCATAATACCCCTATGCAGTGATCATTCGGTATATAATTCTTATGAAAAAAAAATCTTGTAAGTTATATTTTTCTATCGAAAATTGTGTGATTGGATGTTTAAAATAGTATGTGTTTTATACAAAATATAGTAATACTCATAAAATAATACTATATCTTGATTGTTTTTAAATAAATATTGAAATTGTTTAAAAAATTAGACTAATTACTCTTTTGAAGAAAAACAATTAATTTCATTATATTTGAAAAATGACATAAAAAAATACAAAGAATAAATAATCTTATTGAAATCCCTCTCTAAGACCTTATAATATTAGTGAACAATGTTATTTATACATATTCATTCAAGTGTAATTGCATGTCTATTGAATAAGAGGTGTGGTGTGAGAAATATACATGAAATTTTATTTTTTATTTTCCTATGAAAAATATAATTTTTGCCGATGTGTACGGGGAAGGTATTTTCCCTGCATGGCCTATTGGCTCTTGGGATGTTTTTCATTCATATTTGAGAACTTTCGATGCAGGTATTTCAGGGTGGTCTGAGACATCTATTACGGAGCGTTGAAAATATGCATTGCCGCGTTATTTCTATTATGTTGTCTAGTGAAAATTCAACAGGAGATTGGCCGAACATAAGGTCGTCATCTGGGCATATTAAAGAGGTCATTGAGTCTTGAAGTGAGCCCCGATGAGAGAAGATTGGGTTTGATTTTCTCATCAGCTCCCTTCTGAACTTTGAAATTTTCAAAAAGGGCTCGATTTAACCCGAGGATCCCAACAATGCAATTTAACCCAAAGTCAATCGAGGCATTTTAGAATTACTATCCGACCAAAAAAAATCTTTCTTAACTATTCAAACAATGCAATTTGACTAAAAGTCAATCGAGGCATTTTTGAATATGTCTAAGTCAAATGATCAATCAAATGCTAATTTAAGGGGGGGCATTTGATAGGTATTCAGATCACTTTATCTTCGGTGAATATTTTTAAATTAGATAATTTAATTCGTTTTTAAACTGGTCATAATTTTAGTATTAAACTTTATGTAACAAAGTTTTCATGTAAACATAAAATTCAAAACTTCACATAATTTCAAACAAATTAAAGTTAAAGAGCATCTTACTAATTTGAGTAAGTTGTAATCTACTTCTTAAAGTTTTTTAAAGCTGATTTTTTCCAAAGTTTGAGCGAGTTGTGAACTCAATTTAAATATTTAAAAGATTTTGATTTTCCAAAATGTTAAAACTATTTTACAAAATTTTAACTATAAATTTTAAAATATAAAATTATTAAACAATACTTCATAGAAAATCAATACAAATCAATACTATTTGGAAGATTGATAAAATTATTTGCATTTAGATAAAAATTGTTCATATTAATCACATTATCAAGATTTGGTTGACGTTTCAAAGTTTATATTTCTATATTTAAACTTAATTAAATCATCAATATATTAAAAAATATCTTTTAAATATTAAACTATTCAAATACAAAGTGATATAAATAATAAAATCTGGTATGATATTACAATCAAATAAAAAATAAATTTCTTCGTTTGAATTTAGATGAAACTACACATTAACTTATAATAAATTAGAATTGAGAAAGGTATTGAGGCATTGAAACTTAGAGTTAGTTTTGTAATTTTTATAGTTTGTGAAATTTAAACAATTTTATTGATAAAGGTTTAGTAAGTAATTTAGTCCAACAAGTTAGTAATAAATTAAATAAATTTTGTGATAAATTATAAACATGTATAAAATTTTTTGTTAAAAATTATAAAGATGTGTTAGAAAGCATTTTAGTTGAGACCAAATTTTATGTGCCAAAGTATTTTTAATTAAACATCTAGATTTTGTTTGGGACACTATGTTGAAGGAGTTTGAAAATGTTTTGTTAATCTCTATTGTATTTTGTATCCAAAACTTAATCTCTATTTAATAGCCACTAACAAATGATGTGGAAACACTTATATGGTTCTAAATAAAATTAAATAACACTTTGAAGCAAATCACAACCAGTAAATCTAATGGAAAAATAGAAAATATTAGGATACATATGTAATGGGTGAAAGTAGATTAAAAAAACCATAATAAAAACTTCATGTCATCATAATTGAATAAAAAAAAAATCCAAATATTTGCGCAATGAATGTAACTTCATAATAAAATACAATTTAAAATTTAAAATTACAAGAAACAAAACAAAAAGAAGAAAATCTACTTAAAAAAACTTAATTAAAATTTAAAAATAGATGTCCATATTGATGAACTTGGAATTAGTTGAGTCGTCTACACTTTGTCATTCTAAATCTCCTTTCAAAATTTTCATACCTATATCTATAATAATAATACAACCTCCATGATAACTTTACTTAATATTCTATGAACTCTTGAATGTTAATATAGCAAATTATTAACATTATTTTTTATATTATATTTTCTTATAGTAAAGTGGTAATCTAAACTACTATTGCATGATACAAAGTGACAACATCATCAACAACACCAAAATTACGTAAAAAAATTCAATTTTCAAAACACCTGAAACCATCTTCTTTCTTAATATTGAATCCATCTTCTCTCTTAATATTATTTTTTAAAATAATTACAATATAGAAAATTCAATTTTTATTGTTCATTATCATTAAAACTCAAAACTTGATTGAAGATGTGCCATCCTCCTTTATAAGTACCACTCTAATAATAATTAGAGCTGGATAATAATTTTAAATAATTTTAAATAATTTTATGTTAGTAAAAACTAGAATCTAAATATTTAGTTTTATTTTTTTTTCCAACCATACACTTTTTGTTTTAAGTAATATAATAATTCTTTGGAATAGTGTAATAATTCTTTAAATAGTATAAAAATATAAATGGAATAAATTAAATTTATAATTTTAATAAATTTTATATAAATAAATTTCAAGTAAAATTAATTTAAAAATTAAAATATAAAATATTTAAATTATTTTTTTATAATAATGTTGAATAAATATATTTAAAATTATTATAAAATATTTAAATTAATTTTTTAAAATATTGTTAAATAAATATATTTAAAATTAAAAATAATTATTATTATGTTTTAATTGATGAAAAAATAATGACGAAATGTTTTCAAAAAGTTTAGTTCTTTGTTTAAAAAAATAAAATAAAAATTCATAAAGTAACCACCCTCCCCAACCTATTCCATAATATAATTAAACTTCAACTATCATGATTCTTAAATAATAGATGTTTAACGAACAAATTTAGATCTATATTATTTAAATAACCATGTGTCATTTCAAACACCATAAAAAATAATTTTAAAACTAGCAATTGCACTGGGAGGTGCAAGGGAACATCAAAAGGAGTTGTGAATTATGTTGTGCTCTCAATAAGAGAAAAATAGCCTTGATAATTTGTTGAACAAACATTACTTGAGCTCGCATTAGTGAGGCTCATTGACCTATTTGAGTATAAGGATACAGAAATGGTTGTCAATCCCTCTCAAACCTCTAGAAATCGAATTGATATTGGTTGTCAGAAATTGAAGCTTGTGCTGATTAACGTCACTGAAGTTTGTGGCATGATAAACCAAGATACCCAATCTTAGTGCTACAAATTCAAATCGAGGATTATTGTGAATATAAAGAAAACCAATTGCCCAATTTTGATAAACCAATACTAATCTCTACACATAAGGCCGCTTTAGGACTCTTGAGAGGATATGAAACTCGGTATGTAAAATCCCTCCATTCCAGAGGCTTCCTCCACTCATTCTAGTAGTCTTGAAGAATCCCATCCATTGATCTCCTTGAGCCATTGAAAGACCCAAAACCAAATGCCTTGACACTACCCACTTCATCCTTCACCTTGTATTCACTACTAGAAGTGAATCTACATAAGGAAGATACAGTATAAGTATTGAAAACGAGGTTATTAAAAGTATTGATACGGCCATACACAAATTTAAGATAAGCTAAGTGATAATCCAATGCATCAATACTATGACAACACCTTAACATTGTACTAGTATCAAGGTAAGGTATTAAGGTAAGTGAAATTCCAAGGCATCTGGAAAAATTAAAAGCCTACCCGAAACTGCATTCATAAATAGAAACCAAAAAAATGTTTCCATTTCCAACTGGAAAATGTAAATAGTGCCACTATGGAAATTAATACCAATATTGATTATAGTTGTATTCACTCCCTGTATACGTCCTTGGAAAAATCCACTCCATACAGAGAAAAAGTAAATGAGGGAAATTATTGTTTGGAAATGAAGAAAAGTTTATCTAAACAAACTTGCGAGAGGGAAAGAAGGCTCCATTTCTGGCCGAATTTAGAGTCAAATAGGTTAAAGCAGTTGCAGTTGCAGGCATGTATGAATTGCATATTGTAGCCCATTTTCTTTGCCAGTATAAATTACAGATTGTAACCAATTTTCTTTGCCAATAATTTTTCATCAGGATTTTCCTTGGGGTTGTTTTTTAAAGTTAAGACTTCTTCACATAACAAGCTGATTTTCTGGTTTTTTAGATGGTGGCTCTATATTGCAACTTGAGTAATAGATTAACTATAGTCTATAAGGCAGGTTGGGTATAGAATCTACTATCATAATCCAAGTAAAACATTGTTCCAAAATGCACAAGAATAATGGCTATTTTTCCCAACCATGAGCAACCACATTGTAACTCATTTGTCAAGTTGAAAGAAAAGTAATTGAATCTTATTTTCTCAACATCAACACAAAAGTATTAGTTTTGTGATTTGAAAAAACATTAAAGATTTCCCAAGCTGTTGTTTCATGGTCCACCTAAATTTCCATGCAGTTAGGTTTTAATTTTATTGTTATTTTGTTTAAATGTACTTTTATACTTCAAATATTTATACTTATATTAACCATTTCAACTAAGAGGTGAGGATAAAGTAGACTCAAAAACCTGATTAATTTTTTGGGTACTTTTGACACTGAAACAATAGAAAATTAGTGTGATTAAGTTGATTTTGACAAAGATATTTAGTATTGACAGTAAATGAATATTTTTAATCTAGTATTGAATAATATCACCAACGGTCACTAGCAGTCCTAAATAACGACTCTAGTAGCCCTAAACAATAGCTCAGATACAAAGTTGAGCAACAACTTTCTCTTGGTGGGCACAATTTCGCCACCAGGATTCATTCTCGCTACTCCATATGTGATGTCCTCATGGAGAAATAGTTGAGTATGTCCTTCACTGTGATCATCAATGTATCCTCTAGACTCCCCCACCTTGATGACATATTGCATCTTGACAGCCTCTTGCTTCTTTCTATAATTCTGTCTGTGCATAAATTGAAAAACAAATAGGGAAGTGCATAACTTGAAAAATCAGTAAGTGCAAAGCTGACTGTTTTCCAACTTGAATGAGTTTAGTTCTATGGCAAAGTTTGTTCAACTCCTCAAATCAATGTAGTTCAATTCGTGATCTCTGGTAATAAAGACCTCATTCTGATAAATGCCACCTTAATATTTTCAATTCAATTTATCTCTGTAGCAAGTATTTCTGAATGCTTTGTTTAAGTAGCAACAAAATTACATAGAATGGGCAATACTGAGCCCATTCATGACATTTTTAAAAATCTAAACCTAAACATAGCATGAAATCTAACTTGAGCTTAATGCATAAATTCTACTAATACAATACATAGAATGGGCAATACTGAGCCTATTCATGACATTTTTTTTAATCTAAACTTAAACATAAGATGAAATCTAGATTGAGCTTAAATGCATAAATTCTACTAATACAGTAAAACATGGTGTACTACATATACAATTGATTAAAATTTTTACTCGTGAAGAAGATGGTAAGATGGAGTTAGTACCTCAATCAAGAGGAGGACACAATGCTCAAAAGAAAACCATGAAACACACCACTATTGCCCTACAAATCTATTTGACCACGTAGAAGCGAATTTGTACTTCTATCAGTTTGATTTATTGCCAAAATAACAAAGAAAAAGTAACCCTACTTAAGCCCCTACCTTTGTGTACTTGGTGCACGCGACTCTGTGTCCGCTTCTCCCTATTTCTCACACGCCTCTTTTAATAGGTCTGAGTCTTGATTCCCACCACGTTGATTAAAGCTCGGCTGCCGAGTTTCCAAATATCCAACCCCCGAGGGTTTCAAAATCCGTGAACCCAGTCCTTGGTTTTGGTTGATTTTTGTATAGAAACGGAGGTTTCCATATCGATGTCGTATTTAAAGGCGTTCCCGATTGTTTCATTATGAAAAAAGTGAAGTTTATGTGTTATTTATCTTCTGAGATTGGCCTTTGACATTTAGCCCAAACTCCTTATGCCGGGTGCTCGTCTGGCCTTAAATTGTTCGATTTAGCTCGAAATTTGTAGGCTTGAAAAAAGTGTTTTAATCGGGGAAGTATTTGGAGGTCGTCAGGCTTAAATATTGGAGTTGTTCTACATTACTGAGAAATTCTCTTTTGCATCGGCAAATATTCTGTTTTCTGAAGATTATTGTGGAGAATTCTGATCTGGTACTTGCGTTTCTACCATTTGGTTGTGGTCTTATTTACGAAGTTTCGAATTCTTGAAGATTCGTTGGGCTTGAAATCCTCCTGTTTAGCCTGAACTTTGGAATTATTGAGAGAAATTGTTTGTATTGGGCGAAGTTCTTAGATCTCATCGGGCTTAAATATTGAAGTCGTTTTGCAGTTTTTAAAATAGCGCATTTGCAAGGGCGAATTTTCTCTTTTCTTCCGTGCTTAGGGTTTAATAGTGTTATATATTTTTTTAAAAAGTAACCCTACTTAAACCCCTACCTTTGTCGTTGCCTCTGCCTCTGCCTTTGCCTCTTCCTTTGCATCTACCCAATCCACGTTCAGCAACAGACTATACATCATCTTCTGTCTAAGGAAAAGAAAGGTCTCCAGAATTCGCTTTAGCCACCGCTGCTGCTACATCAACTTGTGTCTGAGGAGGAAGGTGACCAGAAGCCACTTCTGCCACATCACCATCATCCATCTAAGGAGGAGCAAGGTATCCAGAAGCCACATTCCCCACTGCTGCTGCTACATCATCTCCTTCATTTTGAGGTGGAGAAAGAGGACCAGAAATAGCTTATGCCACTACATTACCTTCAATCTGCTGAGGAGAACGGTGAGCACGAGGCACTTCCGCTGCTACTCTCGTCACTGCTTCAGAAACATTAACATTTTTTTCCTCCCCCGTACAGATTCCCCCTTTGCAGATGTAGTAGAGGCGCGGAGGCTGGCAGATGCATTTGTGTTGGTGTCAGTGTCTAGTTGTCCCTGATTGCGCAGCATATCCTCGATCTCCCAGGGAATGGTTCCGGGGGGTTTAGGATCCTGTAAACACATTCAATACAAAGGAATCATGACCATATGAAACTCTTTAGAGAAATATCATAAACACTTAGGAGTTTTTATTTTACTTTACCTTGGTGGGAGGGTCCGATTCAAGCACACATTGAATCTCGTCTTCGAGCATTTCCATTAGGTTTTTGTTCGATTTCGTATAGACTGCACTTGAAGTAGCCGCCCAGCTAGAAACCCATGGTGTTCCCTTGATAATTTCTTTCCCGCAATAGCTTTGAAATGTAGATGCAGTGGCCGAAACGATGAGCCTCTGATGCTTTAAGCCTATGAAATCCTTTGGTTCTATAGAGGAGGCTACCTGCGAGCAACATAGAACATAGACATTATAAACACAAATATCTCCTGAACTAAAACCCTGTGAGTCTCACCTGGAATAGGGCCAAATGGAAGCTTTTCATTGGTTGGAGGAGGTGCCACATGTCTAAATTTTAGTGGTTGGAAGGGCAGTCAGAAAGGCTTCTCACTGCCTGGGGTGAATAATGGCTATTCACCCCAAGTCAACAAAGAGAACGCCTTTCGGCGTAATTATTCACATTAAATGAACTAAATTGAATTGTGTAAGATAAAGCCACTACGTGAGGAAAATGACTTTGAATATTATGTCATGAAATGATGTGATTGCCCTGGGAAAGTTGATGTCATGCTACACAAATTAGAATATGGCTACTACTATTCACAAATATTGCGACCGTAACTATGAATTTTTTCATGAGACTTGAATCTCGAAAAACATTGAATGCTCTTCGTGTCTTTTCCAAGAAAATTATGTGGATATCATGCATACAACAGAGAATTTTGACTTTAATTCATTCAGATGTCTGTGTTTTCTTCCTTTTTGTGCTTTCGTTATCGGCCCAATTCCGAGAAATTTGAAATGATTAATGTGCTTTCTTACACTGCAATGGAGAAGATAAGTTTGAGAAAGCTGAGAGGCCGAAGCCATTTATGTGTTCTAGTCTTCGTATTGACCTCTTTGTGTATATTCTTGCTTAACCATTGGGTACGCATATGCCTTCAAATCGTTTAATGCCCTAAAACCTCAGAATTAGTGTATTTATAGTACAAGAAGTATCTAACCTCTAACGTTCTCTGCTTCAGCATCCAAATCGTTTGGGATGGTCTGCCTTCCGGGTTCAAAGATAGCTTGATCAATGATTAACATACTAAATTGAAATTTTTTAAACTCTTTGCGCTATGAATGCAAACACATGATCTGTGGGAGGGGCAGGCAGTTGCAGCCAGAAATTTGTTTTAGGTGCCTCCGAGTTCAACCGAAAAAATGAACGACGACATCTCACAGAGAATAGCAATGAGAAAAGAAATATTTAGGTGTTCATCCACTACCATGTGCTCTCCCAAATGGCTTCCCAAGTTTACCAATCCTAATCATAATGATGGAACTGCATTGGCTTCGGCATCGTGCCCCTTTTATTTCAAGTGGATTCGTCACGACTTGAGGCCCTGGGAAAATAATGGAATCACGTTGCAGAATGTTGAGGCCACCAAAAAATTCACGTTGTTCAGGCTCATAATTATTCAAGGGATGCTATATATCAAATCATACCAGAAATCTTTCGAGACGAGAGATCTATTTATCATCTGGGCCTTTTCACAGTTGCTAAAATTGTATCCCAGATTGCTTTCTGACTTGGACTTGAGGTTGAATGACAAAAAAACTCCTGTTATCAATGGAAACCACAAAACACCTCCCCCTCCTCTATTTCTCTACTATGGGATCGAAGAAACCTTCGATATTACTTTCCCTGATTGGACTTTCTGGGGATGATGGTAAGTCCAATGCTTTTATTCTTCTTGCAGTAATTCGATGTGTGACTCTTCCAAAGATAGTTGGCCTGCAATATTTGGAATTATAGTTACTTGAGATAAAATCATATTATGCACACTATATTCTATTAATAAAAGCTTCAGGGAACATGAATTTAAGCATGGTTTGGATATGGGGAAACTCAGGAAAAATATGGGTGGGATGAACGATACCATCACACAAGGCACAAGGCTTGGCGGGTTGGAGAGGGGTAGGATCAGGTGTGGTGGCCTTGTCATTGGATGCCCCCTTGCGAGTTTTTTGTTTCTTGCCGGTAGTTGTCGCAGCATTAGGAGGGTTCTGTGGAGGGGTGAGGGGCACTGTGGTGGTGGGAGGAGCAACGGGGATCGGTTGTACTGGTGTCACAGCTATGTATGGTTTGGGGTGGCCTGGTGGGGTCTCGGTTGGAGGGGTAAGATACCAAACGGTAATTCCCAAGGTTTGATTAAGAAGGGAAAGGGTGTCCATGACGGGGACCGAATAGACACTGGGAGGGGGGGACCAAGGAAAGGTATCTGACCGGCGGGGTAGTGACCAGGGGGGATGGCTCCCATATGGTGGAGAGCTGAGGGAACTGACTTAGGAGGGTAGGAAGGTTCCTGAGTGGGATGAGAAGGGCCAGGTGAAAAAGGTTCGGTTGAATGAAGCGAAGGGCTAGGAGCAGGAGGTGGTGGGTGAGATAGAGGTTGTTGACTAGCCGGAGCAGGCTATGGAAGGCTAGCTTGAGATGATTGCATCATGCAAACATTCGCTAAGCTGGGGTCAAAGACGGGAGGAGGGGGAGGACCAAGAAAAGTTCCAAGCAAAGAGGAGTCTTTGTAGATGCCGGGGGAAACACTGGTCAATGAATCAACAGTTGGTTTATTGGTGACAGTAGAGATGGTGGACTGGTCTGAGATTTTGGTTCATGGTAGGTCAATTGGTCAATGGTGACAATCTTGCCATTATGAGGGAAAAAAATCTTGCGGTGGACTGCGGACGGGACGACTGACATGGCATAAGTGTAACTACGCCTTAAAAGGATGTTGTAGTCAAGAGGGGCGTCGATAACTTCAACGTCGACACAAACAGTCTTGCCAGCAAGGGTGATAGGACAGTTACGAAATAGGACAATGGGCTAGGAGGCATGGCCATCCCATGCACGAAGGGTGATGGTGGAAGGGGCCAGTTCAGGGGATCTGAGTTGTTTCCAAACCGAAGCCGACATTACGCAGGTATATGCCCCCTCATCAATAATACACCGAGAAACATTGGCATTTCAGATTTTGACTGGGATTTGGAAAGAAACTGAAGGAGGAAGAGGGGGATGGTATGATTGATGGGCATCGAAAATAATCAATTGGTCATTAGCAGGATCTACAGCGCCCACGGTAGATAGTAGAGCCCTCTTTTGAGACGGGCACGATTGGAGGAGTTCCAGTGTTGAAATGCCAGCAGGAGATTGGGCCAGATCATCTACTATGCTGTATGAATGGGTAGCCCGACCAGAGGCAGCATTTCGGCATAATGGTCCCTTAGGAGGCTTGGGATGAACCTTGGCTTTGGGCAGAGGGAGTTGCAAGGGACCATTGGGTGTCGATAGAGGCTCTGTAGGACCTGACGATGGAGACTCAGAGACAGACGGAACAGGAGGTGTGGAATACTGACGGGACCGAGTTTGAAGGTTGAGGTCGACAGTGAGAGGTGGGTCAGAGGCCATCATGAGAATCTAGTAATCAGAGGAACCAAAAGGGGAAGGTTGAGTGGTTACCGAGGCGTGAGGTGGGTGAGTGGCCATGAATCCTTGTTGTGGGAAAGGATCGGTAAACACAGTAGGTTGAGAAGTAACGGGGGTGGGAGGGGTAGTAAGGGAGGAGTGTTGTCCCCGTATGGTGGCCTGAGAATCCCAAAGTTTCCAAATTTGTGGTAATAAGGGACAATCGTGAGTGTAGTGACCATAAACACCGCAACACGAACAGGGCTTATTGGTGCGAAGTGTCCTGCCCGGCTTGGGCTGAGAGCCTTGTGGTTGGTTGGCAGTGGTAGAGTCAATATTGGAAGGATTGGGTCCATGATTACCAGAAGCGGATTGATTTCCTCTTCTCCTTCTTTGAGAAGGAGGAAAATTAGGTTCCCCCTGCTATGCAAATACTTTCCCGGGAGGGGGTAGTAAGTGCGGTTGTGGGGGTGGAGAAGGCAAGGGAGTGGGAGGTCCAAATGCTGGAGGAGCTGGTTCACCAGGTTGCGGATATGGATAAGGAGTAGGGTGGGCAGCAGTAAGGTAAGCAGGGGGGTGGGCAAAAGGAGGAGGCATGCTGTGGCCTGAATACATGCTTCCTGGAGGGGAAAAAACGCTGGGGGGGCTGGCCCCTAGAGGAAAACCATGGTCCGGAGGAGGTTGGGCAGAGGTATGTGACAGGGCTCCAACGATACCGTCGGCAGAATGAGATGCCACCAAGGCATTAGGGCCACCGGGTTTGGGAAGGTCAGGAAGGATGGTATAAACATAACCAGATTGGGCGTAGATAAGGTCATACTTCAAGGTTATTTGGAGGGCAGCTTCTTCAGTTTGGGGAAAATGGGATGCGACATCTTTGCCAATGGGAGGTAAGAGAGAATTAAGGAACTAGTCCATGTAAACCCGATCTTCAAAGGGGGGAGCTCGACATAAGCTTCTTCTGCGCCGCCATTCCTAGACTTGAGCGGAAAGGTGGGTTGAGGAGGATTGACGGAAGGAGGTTAAAATATCGGTACCAGTGTCGTATCGGAGAGGGAGCTAGAAATAAGATAAAAAGGCTTGGGCAATGGTCGCAAAAGTGGTATGGGAGGAGGTGGCCTGTTCAACATACCATTTAGAAGCTTCACCTGTAAGCGTGTGTTGGAATAATCGAAGACAAATAGAGTCGTCAGTAATGGAATTGGAGGAACACCACATATGGAAGGATCAGATATGGTTGGAGGGATCCTCACTAGCAAGTCCTTCGAACTTGGGAATGTTGAAGGGGAGCTTGGTTGGCATAGCAGGCCAACTAACATTGTGGTGGATAGGATCATTAATCAGCTGATTGAAGTCGGGGAGACTAAGGCCGGCCATATAAGGGAGTAATGGGGCAGTCGAGGTAGGTCCCGAGGTGGTTCCAGTCGAAACAGACACAACAGTAGTATTGGGGTTACTACTGGTGGTAGGCCCTAAAGTAGACATGGTGAAAGTGATAGGGGGAGAACCAGGAGGTGGAGAACCCGAACAATCAGAGGAATAGTCAGAGTGCGGACTTGGGGAAAGAATTACTTGATGACGATGGGAAGGAGGAAGTCGACCAAGCGGGAACTGAGGATGAAGGCCAAAAAGTCTCTGGGAGAGGCGCTTTGGGGGCGCAATGATGACGGGAAGAAGAAAACCGACAAGGGCAGGGAGGGACAAAATCAAATGAGGTCAAGGGCAGAAAGGTGCAGTGACAATTGATTTTAAAGTCTTTGCTAGGCAGTGTTAACCAAGCGCTTCTTCACTTAGGGTCAGTGTGTGGCGTGTGTTAATTTTAATTGTTTAAACCCAGACGTTTTGAGAGTAAAATAAAGAGTGTGCTGCATAACAGAAAAGAAATCTGCTGTAAATAAGACTAAAAGAACAGAAAATTAACCAACTAAAAAATGTAGCAATCTAACCCAAGAAGGTGGGTCTCTCAAAACTAGTCTATAAGAGGGGAAAAACTAGGCAAAGCATGCTAAAAAGAGGCCAATAGATCGAAGGTATGGAGGGACTGGGATCTAAAGGGTAAATCTGCTGAAAAGTGGTGTAGAGAACAACAAATAAGTAGAGGCAAGGTTGCTGCTAAAAAGGAGGAGATCAGCTAAAAATAGAAGAGATAAGGTAGTGGTCTTAGAAATGAACCCAAACAAAATTATATGAGGTGGTTTTGAGAGGGAGAAGAGCTGATCTAAAGGGATCTGAAAAGGAGGTATCAGATCAGAGAAAAAGAGGGCTGAAACTCTGGAAATTCAGACTTCTGAAACAGTAAAGACTCGTCCACAAAAAGTGGAGGGTACTAGAGCCCTAAGGGGCAAGATTCCCTCTTAGTTGAGTGAAGCAGATCAGAAATAGGTCCAAACGGGTAGAGACAAAGGCTGGAAAACCCTGATAGAAGCTTCAAACAAACCCAGAAAAAGTGCTGAAAAATTTGCAGAAAAATTGCAGGTCGCGGGTTCTGACCTATTTTCAGTCCAGGTCGCAGGTTTGGGGCAAAAAAATGCGTCCTGAGGCTCAGGTCGCACTTTTTGGGCCGATATGTGTGACCTGCAGATCCGGCTCTCTCGGCGGCAGATTTCAGAAAAATTTGTCGTCTCAGCTGCGACTGATGTCTGTCACCTGCGTAATAAGGACAGAAACACACGGAAGTTAAAAATTTGACTGTTTAAGGGTTTTAGGGGTGAAAAATCACCATAAAAATAGGAAAAACAGAAAAGGGGAGAGAAACCCTAGGGTCTGAAACAACTGGATATACAAGAATATATAAAACGACAGCGATCGCAAAAGAAAACCCGTGTGGAGTCGCCAATTGTTAGTATGAATCTTTCATCATAAAATATCACTTTAGCTACGCATAAAAAATAGCCCTAACATCGATTATGGCTACCAAAATATCTTTAAGTTTGCTGCATAAATTTAGATCTAAGCATAAAAGATATTAAGCAGATAAAATATAATATGGCTCCATGTACTCAATGGACAAGACAAGAAATAATAAAAGAATTTTATATTATATTAGAGAATGGGGCACCTGAGAGGAAAACAAGAAAGGTGTTTTCCGATTCTCCTAAGTGGGATGGGTTCTTGAAAGTCCTCAGTGTTTCAGATCTAACATTCCTCTCTCTTAGTGGTGTAGAAAAAAAAAACATAGAACTCAATGGGAGTTCACAAAGCAAAATGGAAAATGGTGACCAAGAGTAGATCCAGAGTGATCTAATGCAATGAAGGTGGTTAATGAATGGGGAAAACCCCCCTATTTATAAGAAAATATTGGGGCGGTCTAGAACTCGGTGCATGAATAAAATATTATTAATCGAATTCTAGAAGCACCTTTTAGGAATATTTTATTATATTTGTTGGAGGTAAAAGGATTCTTGACTTGGGTCAATTCCTTTATTTATAAATAATAAATAAATAAATGATTTATTTATCATTTTAGGGGAATGATGGGAATATAATTAAATAAATAATGGTTTATTTGATTATTTATGGATGATTTAGTCAAATTTAACTAAGAATATTATTTAAATAACTTGTTCTTAGGAAATAATTAAATAAATAAGGATTTATTTAATTAATTTCTTTGTTGTGGGTTAAATATGACCAAATAAGTTATTTTATGTGGTGAAAGCAATTTTACTTGGGGAAAAATTGGTCTTACATGGTGGACTTGGGTTCATCTAATAATAATAGGTTAGATGACCAAAAAAATGGTGTAACAATATATGTCGACGTCCCTATAAAGAAGAAACTATCCATTGGAGTGCATGGGTACCAACCGCTGCAACCGCTAGTCTCGTAGGATGTCCTTCGCATACCTATGTGCTAAAGGCGACGGGGGAGGCATACCTATGCCCGCCAAGACAAAGTACAAAGAATAAGGCGCCCAGAAAACCACGGAATGAAATAAGTACAAAGAATAAGGCGCCTAGAAAACCACGAAACGCAATAATGAAGCATGTGCTGGCCTAAACATGAGCCAGATAAATAACATGATGAATCCCACATACATGCAATGCCTGGAATAATCGTCAGGACTTATACAATAATATGGTAGTGCATGAGATATAAATACGCCCAAATGCCCCTACATGCAGGGAAGTGCTCGCAAAATATGACTGATACGTGCAAATCGAAGAGGCGCTGCAAGCGGTTGAGGCTGATATCATCATATGAGAGGAGCTGCATCAAGGGCTGAAATGAAGTCATATGGGCATGTGGGGGGCTACCTGCAGGGCCACCGCCTCATGAGGGTTGAGACATCTCACACATGCTCGGGAATCACCAATAGCTGCTGCTGCGTCACTGGACCATCAAGTGTATATATTACGATCATGCTGAAAGGAGCTCGAACCAAGGTACACTGCCCCCCAGACCTGGCTTCTGGAGTAAATGAGTTGATGTCGACAGAAGTAGGTCTGCCATAGGTGAGGCAACAAGGGATTCTCAACTAAGGCACGGGAGAAAATAGTAGAGTGACTAACAGACGGATACTGATGATGATAATGAAATGAGGAATACTGAGTAGTGGATGGACGACTTCCCTTGTTAGAGCATAAAGGGCATGAATGGCTTGGCAGCGACTGACACACTATCATGAGGGATAGGGGATAATGGTACTGAAGGCCATAATGTGGAACATGAGAGAGGGACCAAGCAATGAAGGATGGAGGACTATATTGGGATACAAAGGGATGCGAGATAGACTCCATGACTGATGATGACGCAACTCAAATGCTCTAAACAAGGGCGATGCGATGGTGCTGCCACACAGTAAAGGTCTAATGGGGAACCATAAAAACATGAGTAGAATAGGGTATCTCATGACGAAAATCAACACGAACAAAGACAAGTAAGGAGACAAAGGGGTGTCCCAATTACAAGTATGGTAAGTGAAGAAATTTGATTTGTAGGAGAGGTGAATAGAATATTCATGGAAAAAATGTGTCTTGGTCAAGTATCAAGGTACTAAAAACTAAAAAGGTACCCAGAACTCATGAACAGGCCAGGTCTCACTTTTTGGGGTCTATTCTGTGACCTGGGTAGCAGGTACTGGGTAGAAAACTGGGACCTATCCCAGGAAATGACTTGAAAAGTGCGACCTGGCAGAGAAAGGGGGTTTCAGTGCTGTTTTTTGGCTGAGATATGGGATATTTATGGTTGAGGGGCATAGGTGCCCCCAAGCATGTTGTGGTCATGCCAAAATGGATGTAGAAAAAGGGGAATTTAAACACATTTTACGGATATGGTGCGCCATTGGTTTTCGTTATGGTTATGCAGTTTGAGAAAGGAAATGGAGGATTACCAATCTTTTTTCGTACTGCATATATGAATCAAATGGACTTTAAGGTTATGGGTTGGCATACCTGGTGCCACTATCCCAAATAGAGGATTTGGAGATAATGAACTGATGCTCTCTTGGAAAACGTGTAGGTTGGTCAACAACAAGGTCGAAAAGACTGGGTTGCTGATGTAAGATAAAGGAACGATAAGGGGTATCATCCCGAGAGTGATCTGAAGTGATATGGGACTTTAGAGGTTCTTCTAAATGTGGAAGAATAATGGTACTAAAGTCGGCACGACCAGATATACTAGGAGAGTTGTAGAGAATTACTTCGCTTGGTCTCTTAAATATGGGTGCCCCCTTACTCAAACATTGGGTTTCAATGTAATGGCCACAAGTTGTATGTGGTGTGAACACATGGGTTCGATGTAAGGGGGAATAGATAAAGTCAGGGGTGGTGATTTCTTCCATAATGTCATCATCATGATAGGGGATGGGGTGATTGGTGGAAGAAAGAGTGCCTGACGCGGCGAAGCTTCCTGACTCATGATCACGAGAAGAGATGGTCGATTGTGGATCCTCACAAGGGTTAAAAATGGCCCAAGTTGCTGAGGCTAGATTCCGAGAATAGTGACTTGTCCCATCGGCATAGCCAATATAAGGTGTGGACGGAAGGTCCTGCAAAGTAGTGTCACAAGACAAGACATGGGAGGAGTAAGAACAAAGATGACAGCGTGAGTGAAGGGTAGACAACACAGGATAACTATAGGAGGTAGTAGGCTGGATAGGGTGGCTATGACTCACAGACCAACTAGAGGATGATGGATGGGGGTTGGAGCGCAGGCTGCAGAGAATATCATAGATATGGATGGTATCGTCATGGTTATGGTTGGGAGGGAAGAGGTCAGGGAAACCACACGAGGCCGCAAAGCTACCTAAATCATCAGTAGAGGAAGAAAGGTGCACATACGGGTCATTAGGGTAAATGACAGAAGAACAAGTAAAAATATGGTCGAAACATAAAGAGCTCGAAAAAGTGGCGGAAGGGGGATCAAGTGAAACAGACAGAGTGGATTCAGAGGGGATGTACTCCGAGGGGTGTGCGAATGATGATAGGTATAAGAGAGGAGCAGTAGATTCGGACATCTCAACATCAGGGGGAGGGATGTCAATGGTAGGCGGGGGATCCTCAAGTAAACTTGACGCATACTGAGCAAGGATGGGCGAGGCAGATTGATTTTGTTCAACTTCGTACTCACGAATGACCTCTAAAGAGGCTTGGTAATGCGTGAGGTGAGGGAAATGGTGGGAATAATGGCCATGGATACCACACAGAGCACAGGGTTTGTTGGTACGAAGAGTCTTTGGGTTCTTGGCTACGGATGAGGAAGAAACAGAGGTGTCAGGGACCGTAGATTCAAGGAACATGACTTTAACCATGGGTTGGATACGGGGCAACTCAGGACAAATATGGGTGGGATGACCGATACCATCACACAAGGCACAAGGCTTGGCAGGTTGGAGAGGGGTAGGATCAGGTGCGGTGGCCTTGTCATTGGATGCCCCCTTGCGAGTTTTTCGTTTCTTGCGGGTAGCTGTCGCAACATTAGGAGGGTTCTGCGGAGGGGCAAGGGGCACTGTGGTGGTGGGAGGAGCGACGGGGATCAGTTGTACTGGTGTCACACCTATGTACGGTTTGGCGTGGCCTGGTGGGGTCTCGGTTGGAGGGGTAAGATACCAAACGGTAATTCCCAAGGTTAGATTAGGAAGGGAAAGGGTGGCCATGACGGGGACCGAATAGACGCCCGGGGGGGGGGGGGGGACCAAGGAAAGGAATCGGCTAGGTGGGGTAGTGTGGCCGGGGACGGCTCCCATGTGGAGACCTGGGGGAGCTGACTTAGGAGGGTAGGAAATACCGAAGATAGAGGCAATATCTTTGGCACTTTACATGTTCTTAAAGCTGGCCTCTTTAAAGCGATCATCCGTCTCGGGTTGTTCTTACTGCTCGATCATCCGTCTCGGGTGTTCTGAAGTGTGATGGGAAGGGTCGGGTGAAAAAGGTTCGGTGACCGAGAGCGAAGGGCTAAGGTTTAGCGGTGGGCGGGATAAAGGTTTCGATAGCGGGCAATTTGTCGACTAGCTGAACGTTCTCGTGCAAACATTCGTTGCGTGAGTCGAGAGACGGGAGGGGGAGGACCAGGAAAAGTTCCAAGAAAAGAGGAGTCTTTGTAGACGTCAAGGGAAACACTGGTCAATGAATCAACAGTTGGTTTATTGGTGACAGTAGAGATGGTGGACTCAGGGGAGGTTTGAGATTTTGGTTCATGGTAGGTCAATTGGTCAATGGTGACAATCTTGCCATTATGAGGGAAAAACATCTTGCGGTGGACTGTGGACGGGATGACTGACATGGCATAAGTGTAACTACGCCCCAAAAGGATGCTGTAGTCAAGAGGGGCATCGATAACTTCAACGTCAACACAAAAAATCTTGCCGGCAAGGGTGATGGGACAGTTATGAAATAGGCCAATGGGCTGGGAGGCATGGCCATCCCATGCATGAAGGGTGATGGTGGAAGGGGCCAGTTTAGGGGATCCGAGTTGTTTCCAAACCGAAGCGGACATTACGCAGGTAGATTCCCCCTCATTAATAATACACCAAGAAATATTGGCGTTTCGGATTTTGACTCGGATTTGGAAAGCAACTGGAGGAGGAAGAGGGGGATGCTTTGACTGACGGGCGTCGAAAACAATCAATTGGTCATCAGCAGGATCTACAGCACCCATGGCAGATAGTAGAGCCCTCTTTTGAGAAGGAAATGACTAGAGGAGTTCCAGTGCTGAAATGGTAGCAGGAGATTGGGCCAGATCATCTACTATGCTGTATGAATGGGTAGCCCGACCAGAGGCAGCATTTCGGCGTAATGGTCCCTTAGGAGGCTTGGGATGAACCTCGGCTTTGGGCAGAGGGAGTTGCAAGGGACCATTGGGTGTTGATAAAGGCTCTGTAGGACCTGACGATGGAGACTCAGAGACAGACGGAACAGGAGGTGTGGATACTGATGGGACCGAGTTTGAAGGTTGAGGTTGACAGTGAGAGGTGGGTCAGAAGCCATCATGAGAATCTAGTAATCAGAGGAACCAGAAGGGGAAGGTTGAGTGGTTACTGGGGCATGAGGTGGGTGAGTGGCCATGAATCCTTGTTGCGAGAAAGGATTGGTAAAAAAAGTAGGTTGAGAAGTAACGGGGGTGGGAGGGGTAGTAGGGGAGGAGTGATGTCCCCGTACGGTGGCCTGAGAATCCCAAAGTTGCCGCATTTGTGGTAATAAGGGACAATCGTGAGTGTAGTGACCATAAAGACCGCAACATGAACAAGGCTTATTGGTGCGAAGTGTCCTGTCTAGCTTGGGATGAGAGCCCTGTGGTTGTTTGGAAGTGGTAGAGTCGATATTGGAAGGGTTGGGTCCATGATTACTAGAAGCGGATTGATTGCCTCTTCTCCTTCTTTCAGAAGGAGGAAAATTAGGTGCCCCCTACTATGCAAATACTTGCCCGAGAGGGGGTAGTAAGTGAGGTTGTGGGGGTGGAGAAGGCAAGGGAGTGGGAGGTCCAAATGCTGGAGGAGTTGGGTCACCAGGTTGCAGATATGGATAAGGAGTAGGGTGGGCAACAGTAATGTAAGCAGGGGGGTGGGCAAAAGGAGGAGGCATGCCATGGCCTGAATACATTTTTCCTGGAGGGGAAAAAACGTCGGGGGGGCTGGCCCCTAGAGGAAAACCATGGCCCGGAGGAGGTTGGGCAGAGGTATGTGACAGGGCTCCAACGATACCATCGGCAGAATGAGATGCCCCCGAGGCATTAGGGCCACCGGGTTTGGGAAGGTCAGGAAGGACGGTATAAACATAACCAGATTGGGCGTAGATAAGGTCATACTTCAAGGCGATTTGGAGGGTGGCTTCTTCGGTTTGGGGAAAATGGGATGCGACATATTTTCCAATGGGAGGTAAGAGAGAACGAAGGAACTAGTCCATGTAAACCCGATCTTCAAAGGGGGCAGCTCGACATAAGCTTCTTCTGCGTCGCCATTCTTGGACATGAGTGGAAAGTCGGGTTGAGGAGGATTGACGGAAGGAGGTTAAAAGCTTGGTACCAGTGTTGTATCAGAGAGGGAGCTGGAAATAAGATAAAAATTCTTGGGCAATGGTCGCAAAAGTGGTATGGGAGGAGGTGGTCTGTTCAACATACCATTTAGAAGCTTCGCCTGTAAGCGTGCATTGGAATAATCGAAGACGAATAGAGTCGTTAGTAATGGAATTGGAGGAACACCACATATGGAAGGATCGGATATGGTTGGAGGGATCCTCACTAGCAAGGCCTTCGAACTTGGGAATTTCGGAGGGGAGCTTGGTTGGCATAGCAGGCCAACTAACATCGTGGCGGATAGGATCATTAATCAGCTGATTGAAGTCGGGGAGACTAAGGCCGGCCATATAAGGGAGTAATGGGGCAGTCGAGGTAGGTCTCGAGGTGGTTCCAGTGGAAACAGACCCAGGAGTAGTACTGGGGTTACTGCTGGTGGTAGGCCCTGAAGTAGACATGGTGAAAGTGACAGGGGGAGAACCAGGAGTGGGAGAACCCGAACAATCAGAGGAAGAGTCGGAGTGCGGACTCGGGGAAATACTTACTCGATGACGACGGGAAGGAGGAAGTCGACTAAGCGGAAACTGAGGATGAAGGCCAAGAAGTCTTTGGGAGAGGCGCCTTGGGGGTGCAATGATGATGGGAAGAAGAAAACCGACAAGGGCAGGGAGGGACAAAATCAAATTAGGTCAAGGGCAGAAAGGTGCAGTGACAATTGATTTTAAAGTCTTTGCCAGGCAGTGTTAACCAGGCGCTTCTTCACTTAGGGTCAGTGTGTGGCGTGCATTAATTTAATTGTTTAAACCCAGACGTTTTGAGAGTAAAATAAAGAGTGTGTTGCGTAACAGAAAAGAAATATGCAGTAAATAAGACTAAAATAATAGAAAATTAACCAACTAAAAAATGCAGCAATCTTACCCAAGAAGGTGGGTCTCTCAAAACTAGTCTATAAGAGGGGAAAAACTAGGCAAAGCATGCTAAAAAGAGGCCAATAGATCGAAGGTCTGGAGGGACTGGGATCTAAAGGGTAAATCTGCTGAAAAGTGGCGTAGAGAACAACAAATAAGTAGAGGCAAGGTTTCTGCTAAAAAGGAGGAGATCAGCTAAAAATAGAAGAGATAAGGTAGTGGCCTTAGAAATGAACCCAAACAAAATGATATGAGGTGGTTTTGAGAGGGAGAAGAGCTGATCTAAAGGGATCTGAAAAGGAGGTATCAGATTGGAGAAAAAGAGGGCTGAAACTCTGGAAATTCAGACTTCTGAAACAGTAAAGACTCGTCGACAAAAAGTGGAGGGTACTAGAGCCCTAAGGGGCAAGATTCCCTCTTAGTTGAGTGAAGCAGATCAGAAATAGGTCCAAACGGGTAGAGACAAAGGCTGGAAAACCCTGACAGAAGCTTCAGACAAACCCAGAAAAAGTGCTGAAAAATTTGTAGAAAAATTGCAGGTCACGGGTTCTGACCTGTTTTCAGTCCAGGTCGCAGGTTTGGGGCAGAAAAGTGCGTCCTGAGGCTCAGGTCACACTTTTTGGGCTGATAAGTACGACCTGTAGATCCGGCTCTCTCGGTGGCAGATTTCAGAAAAAAATTTCGTCTTAGCTGCAATTGATGTCTGTCACCTATGTAATAAGGACAGAAACACACGGAAGTTAAAAATTTGACTGTTTAAGGGTTTTAGGGGTGAAAAATCAACATAAAAATAGGAAAAACAGAAAAGGGGAGAGAAACCATAGGGTCTGAAACAGCTGGATACGCAGCAATATATAAAACGATAGCGATCGCAAAAGAAAACCCGTGTGGAGTCGCCAATTGTTAGTATGAATCTTTCGTCGTAAAAGATCACTTTAGCTACGCATAACAAATAGCCCTAACATCGATTATGGCTGCCAAAATATCTTTAAATTTGCTGCATAAATTCAGATCTAAGCATAAAAGATATTAAGCAGATAAAATATAATATGGCTCCATGTACTCAATGGACAAGACAAGAAATAATAAAATAATTTTATATTATATTAAAGAATGGGGCACTTGAGAGGAAAACAAGAAAGGTGTTTTCCGGTTCTCCTCAGTGGGATGGGTTCTTGAAAGTCCTCAGTGTTTCAGATCTAACATTCCTCTCTCTTAGTGGTGTAGAAAAACAAACATAGAACTCAATGGGAGTTCACAAAGCAAAATGGAAAATGGTGACCAAGAGTAGATCCAGAGTGATCTAATGCAATGAACGTGACTAATGAATGGGGAAAACCCCCCTATTTATAACAAAATATTGGGGCAGTCTAGAACTCGGTGCATGAATAAAATATTATTAATCGAATTCTAGAAGCACCTTTTAGGAATATTTTATTATATTTGTTGGAGGGAAAAGGATTCTTGACTTGGGTCAATTCCTTTATTTATAAATAGTAAATAAATAAATGATTTATTTATCTTTTTAGGGGAATGATGGGAATATAATTAAATAAATAATGTTTTATTTGATTATTTATGGATGATTTAGTCAAATTTAACTAAGAATATTATTTAAATAATGATTTAAATAACTTATTCTTGGGAAATAATTAAATAAATAAGGATTTATTTAATTAATTTCTTTGTTGTGGGTTAAATATGACCAAATAAGTTATTTTATGCGGTGAAAGCAATTTTACTTGGGGTAAAATTGGTCTTACATGGTGTACTTGGGTTCATCTAATAATAATAGGTTAGATGACCAAAAAAATGGTGTAACAGGATATGTCGATGTCTATATAAAGAAGCAACTATCCATTGGAGTGCATGGGTACCAAACGCTACAACCGCTAGTCTCATAGGATGTCCTTCGCATACATGGTTATGTTAACCATTACCACTGCATACATGTACATGTATCTGCAAATCCCCCCCAAATAAGCGATGACTTCTTTGTGCTCAGCAAACTGAGACCTGTGAGAAACTAATTTTCTCCCATGAGTAATATATTTCTGCAGACCAGCTACTCCTTTGTGAGCACAAAGGCTCCTCTGTGAGCACTAAGAATCCTATGTGCACCCAAGGCACTGTAGCCACGAAGGCTCTGTAGCCACTAGGGCTCACATGTGGTTTCTGGCTCACCACAAATGATCACTTCAAAGTGACAAAAGTGGTTTCTTGCTGAACACAAACCTGTAATTGCAAAGTGCCAATTACAAAGTGGTTTTTAGATAACCATGAAATTCACGGGGATACATATACCTTTACAAGGCTTACATTAGACACTCCAACTCTTTGAAGTTACCGGGTACATATAAAAACCTCTACAAAACCATCCTAGAATTTCTTACCATTAAACCGTGTGACTCATCATCAAGATTCTATTCCAAAAGACTCACAAAAAACTCACACAAACTCAATTGATGTCCATCATAATAATTTTTGTTCCTTCTTTACCTCCTCTTTTCATTTCTCACATCTTGGGCATCTTTGTATTTTTCAATTAAAACTTGGAACTTCATGTTTCACATGTCATTTGTTAGAGTAGCCAATTCTAACAAGATAACTTCATATTGAGATGGCTAATCTCATTATGTATATTGATTTTAATTCTAAAATACTTTCACCATAAAAATATGATTTACCCAAGAGTGTACAAACAACCGTGCTTTAAAATAAACAATCGAATTTATATCGGCTGGTTATAAATACAAAGATAAGGAAGAGCATCATATAATCCAACCAGCACATTAACTCTTTCACTTGAAATAGCGCCCTCAAACTACTTCACGTGCTAGAGGGTGCGGTTGCACCAGTAAGGAAAAATGCACACAACCATCAACCAGGCCGATCCCAAACATGAGAAGTTGGAAGCCTCCCGACAACTCTGTGTGCTCCCAGACCTCTTCTGATACCTGCAAAATACCCAACAATCTATCAGCCTCTTCTCCACGCTCACAACACCATTAACCAACATAACCAGCATTGAAACCAAGTGACCTTTGCAACATAAATGGATCTGATCACGACATATAAATCACGGGGATTTTATATCATATAAAGCACCATCTTGGCACTTGTCTGTTTCAACTTCCCATCACACCACAAAACAATAAATATTCCAACCTGAAACTACCTTGTTCAACTCAAACATGGAGGTGAAGCCACCACCAATTCGTTCCAATGAGAAATTAAAACAAATTGAAACAAAAAAAATCCAACAGAAGCACACGGGCCTTTACTGCACCTTCAAAAAATGTGAGGCAAAAAGGTTCAGTTGGCACAGAGAAAACGACTATGGCCACGCTACCACTACGCCACGCTACCAGCACTCTAAGACCTCTGCTGACAGTACATTAAAAACAACATTCAAGGACTCAGCCCATCTCGGTGGCCTCATCCACCCTCTCGCCATACAACAACTGAGCACTCAGAATATTAATGATCCGATCTACAGCAAAAAACATAGGAAAACATCTGCTACACATATCAACACTTTCGATCTGCACCCGCACTTTCGTTGACATTCGGCTTCTCCAAGCGGCCTCATTCAAATAGCAGAAATTACAAATCGGTCTCGGCCAACTCACACCAGAATTGTTCCTCTATCGGCACTCACCAACAAATCTACTAGCACCAAGCATTATACGTTCAACTTGGTGACCCTTATGCCTACCTAGTGGCAATAGCTCCACATGAAGTCCCAACACATATGCATCTCAAATTCTTGGCCTCCTGCCATCGAGAGAATCACTCAAAGCATCAAATAGACCTGCCAGAGGCAGTCTCCAGTGCATAGGTTCCAACAGGTACACCACTACTATGCCCAATACATAGAGGAACACATAGTAAAGTTCTCCATTCTTATCAAGATCAAATCCCTAGCTTGATCTAGATTGACTCGCATCTGCTCTCCAGCTTTGGTCACATATCGACTCTTTCTTCTTCATAGATCTCCACGCATCCTTCCTCACCCGGTATGGAGAGAGTATTAAAGTGCACCTCTCCCTGGCGTTTAGGAGACTCGGCTCAAAGTAGAAATCGGTACTCCTACCTAGCTCTTTTCCATCAATGTGTTAGTTCCCCATCTATTAGGTGGATCTCCGAGGAACAAATTATCCTGGGTATGTTACAGTTAGGTATGCTATTAGATATACTCCTGTCCATGCTGCTAGTACTAGTGGTGCATCTCTTGAATCAACCAAACCAACTTACTGCCTGCTGAAGCATACTCATGGTCTTTAGGCCTAGCTCCACTGTCCCTCCCACCCATCTATCACATTCATAAAAATACCTTTAACCCCTATCTCCCTACAAAGACCCATATCCATGAGAATATCCACCAATCCTCCAATGACACATGCCTTCACGAAATCGACACATTTATTCCCAAATGAGAAAATGGCCAGAAGGTCCTTCAAACCTACCCTTACCACCGGAGGGCTTCTCAACATGTCCACCATGCCTTCAATTAGTCTGTCCTCTGCGAAAATTTTCCACAGGACCCGCTCTTCTATGGTCAGCTGACCTCGGCACTCCTAATCCATGCCTCTGCATTTTTTCTCTGTCGCAACCCTGCCATGGTCTCCAGCTCCACTGCTCCACTGAAATTTTGTGTCAACGCTTCATCCAGGGGCAGCACGGCCCAACCACTTCCTCCTAGGCAATCTGAACCTCTTCGTCCCCATTTTCCCTCAACACACCAATGAGCACCATGGATTTGCCTTCATTCAACATGCAAATACCAAGATAAAGTGCAGCAGACCACAGAGCCCCCAACACATTTCCTCCAGCAACGCTCCACTACGATCCACGTAGCCAAAAATCTGTCTTAATTCTGGCTTCACATGTTAGCACTCTCCTCTTCATGCAAGTACTCCTCCTGTAGATCACCAGAATCTCCTTTGAATCAGTTGTTGCACATGCATTACAACATTCCTTTGGGCCTGCGGTTGTAACAAACAAAACAATCCACCTCGCATCAAACACCTCGTGGCGAATAGACTCTTCAGATTCACGCAGATCCACCAATCATGTATCAAACCTAAGGAAACACTCCTTGCTGGCTCTCACACCACAGAAATGGTAAAATGCTGTGCCTTATCAACAGGTCTGAATGCAATCCAATGGCAGAGGCACATGCGCCATAGATAAAAACTAGAACAACGAGGAAAAAAAATGGAGCAGGCCGGAACAACACAACAAACTGGATCAGTAGCAAGGCACCACTACACCAAGAACACAGGTCACACCACAACGCACCGGTATAAAAAATATATATACTTCTGTTGCGCGCAGGGACACTTGACACATCAAACCACTGTAGCATGATCCACTTCCTTAGTTGCGCTAACCATTCAACACAAGTGCACTCAACAAATCCATGCTCGAATTTTCGATCTCTAGCTTCTCTTTCAAGACTCAGTCATAGCAGTCAGGATTCTTTGAACTAGCCGGAGCATTGTCGCTCCAATACACCTTTTCCTGAATGAATGGAAAAAAAAGCCCTAAAACAATACAAATATATTGTCTTATTTCCCTCAGCCGAGGAGGGGCCGAGGTCCAGGCCCATATGGGCTCTGATACCAAGATAAAATAAGATTATGCACACTATATTCTATTAATCAAAAGGATTACCTATATATACATGAAGTATTGTCTCAAGATAGGAAAAATATCTTGGACGCATAATAAGGTGGTTGAGAGAATGTCTCAACCACACACCAAACTAGGAATCTATAGATTTAGCTAACTCCTATGATATAGGAAAAAAATCCTTACATAGAGAGTCACAACCGCAGACAAGTAGGAATTACGTATTCCAACACCTAGAAATTTACTTTCAACTATTTATGTTTTAATCACCTCTCATGTCTTTCAATCCTATGCGCTATAGGCCAGAAGTACATATTCTGCCATGGGAGGGGTTGGTGAAGGAAATTTCGAATGACAGCCATAAAATACAGTGGGCCGACATAAACCCAATGAATCTCTTCCAATACTTTATTTCATCTTGATGGATTTATTTCAATGACAACCATCTACAAATCATTACGCAAGGTTATTTCAATGAAACATAACATATATTTCATTACAGGTAAATTAATACATCATTTCATTAAGTACAAAAAGAAATTGTAGCAATTATATTTTGCGTATAAATCAAAACTACTTACCTCATGTATTTACTAAGACCATATATAACTTGTTTGACATTGTTGTCGAAGTCGTTTGGGAGAGATATAGGTAGAACATACTATAACAATAAAAAATGAATCGTTATTGGTTTCCAAATTAAATAGAAAAAAAGGAAAAGTTAAAATATGTATTCAAGCAATAACATAAAAAAACATATACCAAAAAAATTAACTTAAAAAAGGTATGCCAATCATGTGTTTTCGCCCCACTAAAGTCACCTTTCTTCGTTAAGATATTATTTATGTTTGAAGCAAAACCTATTGGAAATTTAATTCTTCTAACGACCTATTTTACATCATTTCTTTTTTGTTCTGTTAATAACCATGGAATATTATTATAATTTCAACCTCCATTGTTATTTGATCTGTTGATCACACTTTTCATAGCATGATTCGATTTCTCAATGTCAGCAAAATTTTGTCAATTTTATCTTTATGATGTGCACCATCTATGGTTCGCCATAAAATTTCTGTCACATTCTTCCTAACATGCATTGTATCAAACAAATGAGCTATTTTTAGGTCCTCGTAGTAGGGAAACCTCGCGAATTGAGAAGGATAACATTTCATTCTGAGTGGAAGTACAATATTAGTACCTTCACCGCAACGATGACCTTGATATCAAAGAATAAAATAAATCAGAACAATAATTATAAAATACAATAAAATAAATTCATTAGTTAAAACAAAAATTCCAAACATTACATAAACAATTCATATATATATATATAGACAAATTACGTACCAGCTACTTGACAATTATTAATTTTGTTATATTCCATCTTCCACAACTGAGGTGTCATTCTTCGTGGTTTTAATCTAGTTTCTTCTTTATCATTGAAAATATGTTTTTCAGTAGTACAATACTTATGGTTCCTAGAAAGGAAGTGCCTAAACTCATCAAACACCATCTTTCCTAAGTCTGGCGAATGACGATACTTCATCTTAGGGCCACAAACTGGACATGCAAATCTACCCTTTGTTTGAAGACCTGCAATAGATGGATCAATAACAATTATACTATGAGATCATTTTTAAAACATGCAATATGGTATATCTAATTTAGATAATTATGTATTATATTAAAGTGCAACAAAATATTACATACCACAAACATGTGTTAGTCCTGGGGCATCATGAATTGTCCATACAAGCATTCCACGACATTGAAATATCTTCTGCTTGATTGGTTTAGTGATGTCATACATAGTGATGCCATGCCATAACTGTATTAGCTCATCGATAAGAGGCTCAATATATACATTCATATCTTTGACCTGGTACTCACCTAATTGTTCAAAATTATGGTACATAATAATTACTACCATGATATATGTATATATAAGTAAGTAAATAAATAAAATATATATTTATGCAAACAATTAGAGAAATGAAAATGTTACATTCAAAAAAATAATGTATCAAATACCTGGAATAATCATAGTCAACATTATGTGCTCCCTCTTTATTGACATCCAAGGACGAATGTTATTGTTGATAGAAAAAATAGGCCACACTGAGTAAGTAGATCTAAGCTCTCCGAATGGATTAACACCATCAGTTGCCAACGAAAGCTTGACATTACGAGGTTCATTTTTAAAATCTACATATTTTTCCTCAATTTCTCTAAATGCAAAACCATCTGTAGGCATTCAAAGAACACCATCTCCACTTATATTCTTCGAATGGTAATCCATAAATTGTGCTATGTTGTTACACCTAAACATTTGCTGCAAACGTGGAATTATGGGAATATGATGAAGAACCTTTTGACACACCTTTTTGGTTAGTTGATCTGTTTGATATCTACTGGCACCACATTTCGGACATTTTGTTTTCAACACATGTTCTCCGTAATATATAATATGATCTTTAGGACATGCATCTATAGTGTTATATTCCATTCCAAAGTGTTTCATAATAGCACGTAGATCTCGATATGTTCGAGGTAAAGTATTTGGTGATGGTAACAAATATTCACCCAACAATCTACAGCATAAACAAAAACTAGTTAATGTAAAGATTATTAATCATATATATATATATATATATATATATATATATAAGTATTGAATTATTATTTTACACATTTATTACAACTAAAAAAAGGGAAAATAATCAACATTTACATATATGTGATCATATATACATATTGCATACCTTAGGAGTTGTGTCATACATCTGTTCGACAAATTATTCATAACCTTTAAGTTCACCAGCAACAATGTAGTAGAGAGAAGAGTTGCATTTGAGTGTTCAAAAATTCGTTCAATTGACCTTTTAATCAGACGTACATCATAAATACCGTCATTGCTATCTCCACCATCATCATCTAACTCACCATACAAGTCTTGGAGCATTTTATTTGTCCCATAATTAATGTGAACTATCTCATTACTGTCATCATGATCTACCTCCATGGGATCATTAAAATTACCTTCATCATTCGCTTCATGTTCTTCACCTTGTACAACATCATTTCCAATACTAATATTTGTTGCAATATTCTCTTGTACTGGTGCAACATCATCTAATCTACTACTATTTAGCTGTGGAAGCTGGTTGATCATCTGCAAAAAGTTGGGGGGCAACTGTGCCTTTATGAAAATTACAAACATTAATCATTAAACATTAGTGCGCATATAAAAAATATTAAAATAATATAAAATTTTACAATATAATCAAAATGAAGATAGATAATTAATTACCACGGGATGATAGTCATTCGATCCACCATCAATGTGCCCATATTTCCTACAATGCATTGTTGTTGTTGCTATTAAAACTCTAACATTATTTCTCATACAACATTTTTTTCAAGGGCAATAAACTCTACCATCACCCCTTTCACCCTTTTGAATTTTTTTTCCACCTCTAATGTTTTCTTCCATTGATGCAAATTATCCTATAAAGAAAATAATAATTATATTTAACAATTATCTCTCTCAATGGTGTAGAAAACCCAAGACGTGTTGAACTCAATGAGAGCTCAATAAGCAAAAAGAAAATAAAAGTGATCAAAGTTCGACCATGATAAAAGGATCAAAGATAAAAAAATGAATGGAAAACCCTCATCTTATTTATAACAAAATATTGAGTTATCCTTGATAATGGTGCATAATAAAATATTATTAACCAAGATCTAGATCTTATAATAGCTTGGAATATTTTATGGCTAAACTAGCTGTTAGGATAATGGCTAGTTTGACTTTGAAAATTATAATCGAATAATAATGGCTAGTTTTATTTAATTAAGTATTTAATTAATTGTGATAATATATATATATATATATATATATATATATATATATATATATATATATATATATATATATATATATATATATATATATATATATATATAAGAAGAAAAATAAATAAAATAAATAAATAAATTAATTTTGTATATATATATATATATATATATATATAGAATTGGCTAAACTAGTCGTTAGGATAACGGCTAGTTTGATTTTGAAAATTAACAACATAACTTCCAACATGATCCTCATAAAGCTAACTTAGCCCATATTGGTTTACTGTCAAGTTTGATATTTCAATAATTTTTTAGATGATTTTCATGAAATTATTAGAGTTTTTGTTTAGCTGGTTTAAATTTGACTTGAGATTTCATGTGAACCTCATGAAATTAATTTACCAAAAAAGAAATTAGACAAAATTCTAATGTAATTAATTTTATTCACCAATCTAATAACTTATTTCAAAACTATATATATATATATATATATATATATATATATATATATATATATATTTAAAATATAATTGTTAATATATTTGAAATGCAGTGTGAATTCTATAATAATTTTAGATATTTATTTTTCAAAAATTTTATTCTATTTTATATTTATATATAAAAGTAAGTTAAAACTCTATTTAAAAAATATATTTGAATATGAAATTATTAATGTGATGTTTATTTTGAAACGAAACGACCCGACCCAACCTGAACGCGCCTGGTCGAGAGACCTCACACGGTGCGACACAGCGTGTCTGGCCGAATTACGATGCCATAAGGGAGAAAATGGGAAACAGACCGCTTGAACGTGCATAAGGGACCCGGGCGGTCACAACTTAGCAAAACTGATACGGGCGCCCTCGAACGAAACGGCCCAACCAGAACGCGCTCGGTCAGGTTCCGACCTCACACGATGCGACACGATGCGCCTGAATGAAAATCGATGCCACAAGGGAGCAAACAACAAAAAATCCGCTCGAATGTGCACAAGGCACTTGGGTGGTCACAAATTAGCAAAACTGATACGGGCACCCTCGGACGAAACGACCCAACCCGACCCGAACGCGCCCGGTCGGGCAACCTCACACGACGCGACACAATGCGCTTGAACGAACGATGCCACAAGGGAGAAATAGAAAACGGGCCACCCGAACGTGCACACGACACTCAGGTGGTCACAACTTAGAAAAACTGATACGGGCTCCCTCGAACGAAATGGCCCAACTCGAACGTGCCCGATCGGGCGACCTCACAGTACGGCACGCTCGACCGAACAATGCCACAAGGGAGAAAATGGAAAACGGGCCACCAAAACATGCATAAGGCACCTAGGCGGTCAAAACTTAGCAAAACTAATACGGGCGCCCTCGAACAACACGTCTCGACCGGAACGTGCCCGGTCGGGCGCCAACCTCACATTGCGTGACATGATGCGCCCGAACGAACGTCGATGCCACAAGGGATCAAACAACAAATGAGCTACCCAAACGTGCACAAGGAACTTGGGTGGTCACAACTTAGCAAAACTGATACGGGCGCCCTTGAACGAAACGACCCAACCCGATCCGAACGCGCCCGGTCAAGCAACCTCACACGGCGCGACACAGCGTGCCCGACCGAAAGATGCCACAAGGGAGAAAATGGAAAATGGGCCACCAAAACATGCACAAGGCACTCAGGTGGTCACAACTTAGCAAAACTGATACAGGCGCCCTCAAACGAAACGACCCGAACCGACCCGAACATGTCGGTCAGGCGACCTCACACGGCGCGACACGACGTGCCTGAATTAATGATGCCACAAGGGAGAAAATGGAAAACGGGCCACCCGAACGTGCACAAGGAACCTGGGTGGTCAAAACTTAGCAAAAATGATACGGGCGCCCTCGAAAGAAACAACTCGACCTGACTCGAACGCGCCCGGTCGGGCGACCTCACACGACACGACATGACACGCCTGAACGAACGATGCCATAAGGGAGAAAATGGAAAACGGGCCACCTGAACATGCACAAGGCACTCGGGTGGTCACAACTTAGCAAAAATAATACGGGCGCCCTCGAACGAAACAGTCCGACCCGAACGCGCCTGGTCAGGTGACCTCACATGGCGCGACACGGTGCGCCCAAACGAATGATGCCACAGGGTAGAAAATGGAAAATATGCCACCCAAACGTGCACAAGATACCTGGGCGATCACAACTTAGCAAAACTGATACAGGTGCCCTCGAACGAAATAGCTCGACCCGACCTGAACACGCCCGATCGGGTGACCTCACACGACGTGACATGATGCGCCCGAACGGATGATGCCACAAGTGAGAAAATGGAAAAAGGGCCACCCGAACATGCACAAGGCACCTGTGCGGTCACAACTTAGCAAAATTGATATGGGCGCCCTCGAACGAAATGCCCCGGCCCGACCCGAATGCGCTCAGTCAGGCGACCTCACACGGCGCGACATGACGCGCCCAAACGAATGATGCCACAAGGGAGAAAATGGAAAACGGGCCACCCGAATGTGCACAAGGAACCCAGGCAGTCACAACTTAGAAAAACTGATACGGCCGCCCTCGAATGAAACAACCTGACCCGAACGTGCCCGGTCGGGAGACCTCGCATGGTGCGACATGATGCACCCAACCGAATGATGCCACAAGGGAGAAAATAGCAAACAGGCTGCCCGAACGTGCACAAGGCACCCTGGTGGTCACAACCTAGCAAAACTAATACGGGCTCCCTTGAAAGAAACGGCCTGAATCGAACGCGTCTGGTTGGGCGACCTCACATGGCGCGACACCGCGCACCCAATCGAATGATGCCACAAGGGATAAAATGGTAAATGGGACGGCCGAACATGCACATGGCACTCAGGCGGTCACAACTTAGCAAAACTGATACAGGCACCCTTGAATGAAACAACCTAACCCGAACGAGCCCGGTCGGGTGACCTCGCCCGACGCAACACGATGCACCCGACTGAATGATGCCACAAGGGAGAAAACAATAAACGGGCCACCCGAACGTGCACAAGGCACCCTGGCGGTCACAACCTAGCAAAACAAATACGAGCACCCTTGATAGAAACGACCCGAACTGAATGCGTCTGGTTAGGCGACCTCACATGGCGCGACACGACGCACCCGACCAAACGATGCCACAAGGGAGAAAACGGAAAATGGGCCGCCCGAACATGCACAAGGCACTCGGGCGGTCACAACTTAGCAAAACTGATATAGGCACGTTCGAACGAAACGGCCCAACCCGTCTTGAACCCGCTCGGTCGGGTGACCTCACATGGCACGACACGATGCGCCCGAACGAACGATGCCACAAGGGAGAAAATGACAAACGGGCCACTCGAACGTGCACAAGGTACCCGGGCAGTCAAAACTTAGAAAAACTGATACGGGCACCCTCGAAAGAAACAACCCGACCCAAACATGCCTAGTCGGGCGACCTCACATAGCGCAACACGACATGCCCGACTGATTGATGCCGCAATGGATAAAATTACAAACGGGCTACCCAAACATGCACAAGACACCCGGGTGATCACAACTTAGCAAAAATAATATGGGCGCCCTCAAATGAAACGGCTCGACCCGACCCAAACGCGCCCGGTCGAGCAACCTCACACGACACGACACGACGCGCTCGACCGAATGATGCCACAAGGGAGTAAACGACAAACGGGCCGCCCGAACATGCACAAGGTACCCAGGCGGTCACAACTTAACAAAACTGATACGGGCGGCCTCGAATGAAACAGACGGACCCGAACGTACCTAGTCAGGTGACCTCACACAACCCGACATGACGCGCCTAACCGAATGAATATGCCACAAGTGAGAAAACAACAAATGGACCGCTCGAATGTGCACAAGGCACCTGGGCAGTCACAACTTAGCAAAACTGATACAGGTGCCCTCGAACAAAACGGCCTGACTCGAATGCGCCTGGTTGGGCGACCTCACATGGCGCGACAATACACATCTGTCCGAACGATGCCACAAAGGAGAAAATGGCAAACGGGCTGCACGAACATGCACATGGCACTCGGGCGGTCACAACTTAGCAAAACTAATACGGGCGCCCCCGAATGAAACAAATTGACCTGAACACACCCGATCGAGTGACCTCACACGGCGCGACATGATGCACTCGACCGAACGATGCCACAAGGGAGAAAATATCAAACAGGCTGCCCGAACGTGCACAAGGCACCCTGGCGGTCACAACCTAGAAAAAATGATACGGGCGCCCTTGAAAGAAATGGCCCGAACCGAATGCATCCTGTCAGGAGACCTCACACAGCACGACACCGTGTGCCTGACCGAACGATGCCACAAGGGAGCAAACAAAAAACGGGTCACCCGAACGTGCACAAGGCACCCAGACAGTCACAAATTAGCAAAACTGATACGAGCACCCTCGAATGAAATGGCCCGACCCGAACGTGCCTGGTTGGGCAACCTCACACGACGCGACACGACACACGTGACCGAACGAATATGCCACAAGGGAGAAAATGGTAAACGGGCCTATGGTATATGACTGCGGGTGAAGCCATCCAATGGTGTATGACTGCGGGTGTTTTGTGGTCAGTAGGCCTAGCTGATTCACAACCTCTGCTAAAATGAGGTTCTTTTGGCTCTTGTTTTCGACAATGAATTGCAGCGGAGAACCCTTCACCCACATTTATGAGTGGAAGAGGCGATCCCCCTCCTCTGGATCTTCGGGCTCATCCTTATGGATCTTAGTGGTGGTAACAGTGGCACTAGGCTCTGCATCAATTATATGCTTCCCTTTGTCATTCCCCTTATCGGGTTCTGACTTAGAATCAGAGCATGCATCTTGTTAGCACTCATTTTTTCACCCTCGAAAGTTGTCTTTCATGATCATTTATCACCCCAATCTGGCCATTTGCATGCTAAAATATATGAAATCCTATTTTTCCTAAACTACCTTAATGATTGTCCTATCTATTTCCCTCTTTTTCCATTTTTTAAAAAAATCTCAAAATGCCCTAATCCTATCGTATTCTAACTTATTTTATTGGGAAAATAAAAACGTGTATATCAATCTTATATTTAATATAAAATTGTTCGTATTCTAGCTTATTTTATTGGGCAAATAAAAAAGTGTATATCAATTTTATATTTAATATAAAATTGTTTACATTTTTAATAAAATTGTGGGCTTTTTACAGCAAACAACAAATGAGCTGCCCGAATGTGCACAAGGAAATTGGGTGGTCACAACTTAGCAAAAATGATACGGGCGCCCTTGAACGAAATGGCCCAACCCGATCCGAACGCGCCCGGTGAGGTGACCTCACACGACGCAACACAGCGTGCCCGACCAAACGATGCCACAAGGGAGAAAATGGAAAACGGGCCACCAAAACTTGCACAAGGCACTCTGGTGGTCACAACTTAGCAAAACTGATACAAGCGCCCTCGAACGAAATAGCCTGACCCGACCCGAACATGTTGGTCAGGCGACCTCACACGGCGCGACACGACGTGCCTGAATGAATGATGCCACAAGAGAGAAAATGGAAAACGGGCCACCCGAACGTGCACAAGGCACCCGGGCGGTCACAACTTAGCAAAACTGATACGAGCACCCTTGAAAGAAACAACCCGACCTGACTCGAATGCGCCCGGTCAGGCGACCTCACACGACATGACATTACACGCCTGAACGAACGATGCCATAAGGGAGAAAATGGGAAACGGGCCACCTGAACATGCACAAGGCACTCGGGCGGTCACAACTTAGCAAAACTAATACGGGCGCCCTCGAACGAAACAACCCGACCCGAACGCGCCTGGTCAGGCGACCTCACATGGCGCGACATGGTGCGCCCAAACGAATGATGCCACAAGGTAGAAAATGGAAAATAGGCCACCCGAACGTGCACAAGACACCTGGGCGGTCACAACTTAGCAAAACTGATACAGGTGCCCTCGAACGAAACAGCCCGACCCGACCTGAACACGCCCGGTCGGGCAACCTCACACGACGTGACATGATGCGCCCGAACGGAAGATGCCACAAGGGAGAAAATGGCAAAAGGGCCACCCGAACGTGCACAAGGCACCTGGGTGGTCACAACTTAGCAAAATTGATACATGCACCCTCGAACGAAATGGCCCGACCCGACCCGAATGCGCTCAGTCAGGCGACCTCACACAGCGCGACATGACGCGCTCGAACGAATGATGCCACAAGGGAGAAAATGGAAAACAGGCCACCCGAATGTGCACAAGGAACCCAGGCAGTCACAACTTAGAAAAACTGATACGAGCGCCCTCGAATGAAACAACCTGACTCGAACGTGCTCGGTTGGGATACCTCGCATGGTGTGAAATGATGCACCCAACCAAACGATGCCACAAGGGAGAAAATAGCAAACAGGCCGCCCGACGTGCACAAGGCACCCTGGTGGTCACAACCTAGAAAAACTGATATGGGCGCCCTTGAAAGAAACGGCCCGAACCGAACACGTCAGGTCGGGCGACCTCACATGGCGCGACACCGCGTACCCAATCGAATGATGCCACAAGGGAGAAAATGGTAAATGGGATGCCTGAACATGCACACGGTACTCAGGCAGTCACAACTTAGAAAAACTAATATGGGTGCCCTCGAATGAAACAACCTAACCCGAACGAGCCCGGTCGAGCGACCTCGCACGGTGCAACACGATGCACCCAATTGAACGATGCCACAAGGGAGAAAACAATAAACGGGCCACCCAAACGTGCACAAGGCACCCTGGCGGTCACAACCTAGCAAAACAGATACGAGCACCCTTGAAAGAAACGGCCCGAACTGAATGCGTCTGGTTAGGCGACCTCACATGGCGTGACACCGCGCACCCGACCAAACGATGCCACAAGGGAGAAAATGGAAAATGGGCCGCCCGAATGTGCACAAGGCACTCGGGCAGTCAAAACTTAGCAAAACTAATACATGCGCCCTCGAACGAAACGGCCCAACCCGACCTGAACCCGCTCGGTCGGGCGACCTCACATGGCACGACACTATGCGCCCGAACGAACGATGCCACAAGGGAGAAAATGAAAAACGGGCCACTCGAGCATGCATAAGGTACCCGGGCGGTCACAACTTGGCAAAACTGATATGAGCGCCCTCGAAAGAAACGACCCGACCCGAACGCGCCAAGTCGGGCGACCTCACATAGCGCGACATGACGTGGCCGACCGAACGATGCCGCAAGGGATAAAATGACAAACGGGCTGCCCAAACATGCACAAGACACCTGGGCAATCACAACTTAGCAAAACTGATATGGGCACCCTCAAATGAAACGGCCCGACCCGAACCAAACGCGCCCGGTCGAGCAACCTCACACGGCGCGACACGACGCGCTCGACCGAACGATGCCACAAGGGAGTAAATGACAAATGGGCCGCCCGAACATGCACAAGGTACCCAGGCGGTCACAACTTAACAAAAATGATACGGGCGGCCTCGAATGAAACGGCCGGACCCGAATTCACCCAGTCGAGTGACCTCACATGACGCGACATGACGCGCCTAACTGAATGAATATGCCACAAGTGAGAAAACAACAAACAGACTGCCTGAATGTGCACAAGGCACCTAGGTGGTCACAACTTAGCAAAACTGATACAGGTGCCCTCGAACACAACGGCCTGACTCGAACTCGCCTGGTTGGGCGACCTCACATGGCGCGACACTACACATCCGTCCGAATGATGCCACAAAGGATAAAATGGCAAATGGGCTGCACGAACATGCACACGGCACTCTGGTGGTCACAACTTAGAAAAACTAATACGGGCGCCCCCGAATGAAACAACCTGACCTGAACACGCCCGATCGGGTGACCTCACACGGTGCGACACGATGTGCCCGACCGAACGATGCCACAAGGGAGAAAACATCAAACAGGCTGCCCGAACGTGCACAAGGCACCCTGGCGGTCACAACCTAGAAAAAATGATACGGGCGCCCTTGAAAGAAATGGCCCGAACCGAGCGCATCCTGTCGGGAGACCTCACACAACGCGACACCATGCGCCTGACCGAACGATGCCACAAGGGAGAAAACAAAAAACGTGTTGCCCGAACATGCACAAGGCACCCAGATAGTCACAACTTAGCAAAACTGATACGAGCACCCTCGAACGAAATGGCCCAACCCGAACGTGCCTGGTTGGGCAACCTCACACGACGCGACACGACACACCTGACCGAACGAATATGCCACAAGGGAGCAAACAATAAAAGGGCCTATGGTGTATGACTGCGGGTGAAGCCACCCAATGGTGTATGACTGTGGGTGTTTTGTGGTTAGTAGGCCTAGCTGATTCATAACCTTTGTTGAAATGAGGTTCTTTTGGCTCTTGTTTTCGACAATGAATTGCAGTGGAGAACCCTTCACCCACATTTATGAGTGGAAGAGGCGATCCCCCTCCTCTGGATCTTCGGGCTCATCCTTATGGATCTTGGTGGTGGTAACAGTGGCACTAGGCTCTGCATCAATCATATGCTTCTCTTTATCATTCCCCTTATCGGGTTCTGACTTAGAATCAGAGCATGCATCTTGTTAGCACTCATTTTTTCACCCTCGAAAGTTGTCTTTCATGATCATTTTTTGGCTATGATTCCTTATGCCTTCACTATATTCACCATTTTTCGTCGTTATCATATACCTCGATTTTTCTAAAAAGCCCTAAATTACCCCAATCTGGCCATTTGCATGCTAAAATATATGAAATCCTATTTTTCCTAAACTACCTTAATGATTGTCCTATCTATTTCCCTCTTTTTCCATTTTTTAAAAAAATATCAAAATGCCCTAATCCTATCGTATTCTAGATTATTTTATTGGGCAAATAAAAAAGTGTATATCAATCTTATATTTAATATAAAATTGCTCGTATTCTAGCTTATTTTATTGGGCAAGTAAAAAAGTGTATATCAATTTTATATTTAATATAAAATTGTTTATATTTTTAATAAAATTTTGGGCTTTTTACTTCGTCGAGCACCTGGCTCAGCACAAGCACCTACACTAATCACCACAGGACCAAGGCGAAGAACCTCAAGCTAAACCACAACCAAATCCAAGTCATGAGGGGAGGGGCTGAGTGCATGCACTGAGTCCCAATTGATTGTATGAGTGTGCATAGCCTTCAGCTCGTAGTTGAAACATGTAAAACCTCAACAGGTATATAAACACCAATATCGCTTATACGCTTGGTGAATGTGGGATTATCCCACCGAACACCTTTACCACCAGCTGTCGCAAGAGAGACACTCTACCACCAACTGTCGCAAGAGCGACACATTCCCACCAACCGTCGCAAGAGTGACACTTTGCCACCAACTGTCGCAAGAGCGACAAATTGCCACTAACCATCACAAGAGTGACACTTTTCCACCAACCCTCGCAAGAGTGACATATTGCCACCAACCGTCGCAAGAGTGACACTTTTCCACCAACCATTGCAAGAGAGACACTTTTCCACCAACCGTCGCAATAGCAGTGCCTTCCTCTAAACGTCGCAATAGCGACACCTTCCTCTAAACGTCGCAATAGCAACATCGTGTCTCTGTAACATCGCAATAACGACATATTTCAGAAATCCGTCGCAATTACAACACTATTTTGCAAACGTTGCAAGACCGACACTTGCCTCTAAGTGTTGCGATACTGACATTTGTCTCCAAACGTCGGTATAGCAACACTTTGTGGCAGGATTTGAAAAATTGATAAAATTTGGGGAAATTTCTAACATTTCGTCAAAAGTTTCAGAATTTCCGCCAAATGTACTAGTGTCTATATGGCCATCCCAATTGCAAAAGTTGCAATGTCTATCTGTCTTCTTCCTTCTGTTTTGATTTGCCTTATTATTTTGGTGATTTGATTTTTCAGTTTGTGGCTAAAATTGCT